>JARJDW010013479.1:0-68673 GCA_030264715.1 Adinopsis sp. GC000173
AGAGGCTGCACGCTTAGAATGGGAAGCGGCAGTTTTAGCTGGCAGTTCAGTTTACATGGGAGGTTGCTATAGCGAAACGGAACCCATTATTCTTACTAACAGTTATTATAAAAAAAACATGTAATATGATCATTTTGCGTTCATTAGTCCAGTACATTATGTTTCTGATAACAAAATCCTTCTAAGTTTAATAATTTATAGGAAAAACTGAAAAGGTTCACTTATTTCCCAACAGTGGTAGTATTATTTATACATATATCTATTAAAATATAGCTATTTTTTGTAATATAAGATATTGACGTTATTTTAACATTTAACTTTAAGGGACGAACATATTTTGAATAGATACAATATAATTTAGGCCGGTTAAATAATAACTACAAATTATAAATTATTTTATATAAAACAAAAATTTTATACTTATATGTGTTTGTTTCTATTTAAAATAATCCGATATACTTCTGTTTATAACAAGAATATAATTTGTAAATTTCATCAATTAAAAAAACTTTTTGTTAAAGAAACTGTTTAATAAATTTAAAGAGTTACCTTCCAACTAATGAATAATTTCATTTTCTTTGTTTTCCTTTATATAATCTTCGATAATACTCGTTTTAAAAACATTTTGAAGAAATTTCTTAATATTAGATATGTAAGGTCCAATATCTACATATTTATAATAACAACTTTGTAGGTGAATAATAAAATTATAAATACACTTTAACAATTTTATTAGTTTTATCTTTAATTAAAATTCTCTGGTCTAATCTCAAAAATACGGAAGTATGGTTTTGCTTAACTTTTATTCAAATTGGAATGATATAAACTAAAGTAACAATTTACAATACATAAAATAATAAATTTATTATCATAGTCCAAATAACTATTTTTGGTTAAATTAATATTAGTAATTTTTTTTATTTTATCTGGCCCATTTAATGTAATAAATAAATAGGTAAGGCAGAAATTTAAAATATATAGATAAGTATGAATTAAAATTGAAGATATATTTTTACCAAAAAGTTATATCATAATTATGTTTAGCTGTCAGGTTTTGTATATCAAGTTGTTGTGCTATTGTAAAAATTGCTATAATAATGTTTAATAACAAACAATTTTATATATAGCTATTTTAGTTTTTAACTAATCGTTGTGATATATAAGGATCCTTTTTGTGAATTTAATATAAAAAAGTAATTGTATTCATGTTATTATTTCGTTTTGCTTTTGACATTTTGTAGAATTAATTGAATTTATTATTTTTTATAATATTTCATAAAAATGGAATTGTTACATAATAAGAATAAAAAACAAACGCCAAACAATAAAATTGTCAGTTTCTGTTTTCAAGTACAAGTTCAAGAGCGCTCTGCACAGATACCTAATTAGTTTTTAATTTTATATACCTAGCTAGACTTACTATCACAAATTTGCGGTTTTAAAAATATTCAAATTAAATGTTATTATAAAACAAGGAAATCATTGACATCAATTAAATTGCGTTTTTGTTAATTGAACCAAACCGTATGATGTAAAACAACAAAGATTAATCCGATAATGATACAAAATGTGTGCAATAATTTATATATCTACCATATTTAATTATAATGTTAAATTATTTTTTATGATATATTGACCGACTTCCGTATTATAAATGTAAAATTCCGTATTATAAATTTGAAAGTAAATTATATTAATTTATTCAGATAAATTTTTGAGTAATTCATAATAAAACTACTTTTTTGTAATTGTTTATATTTTTTATAAGTGTCTTAAATTTGTACGATATGAAAATTAAAAAATATATAATTTAAATCTTATTGAACATAATTTTTTAATAGCACTGGAAAACTAATTATGATTATAAAGCTAAAATCCAAAATATAATTAAAATACTTAATCAAATATGTGAAAAGTGCGTTTATTTTGTCCCCCAATACGACATGAAATCAAAAATTTTTTCTCAAAATTATCAAATTGAAGTGCTTCGTTAAAATATTTATAAAATATAAATGTTACTGTTATATATAATGTTAAAAGTACATATTTTGGTGCAGTAATGATTATAATTATCTAATAAGTTATATGCACGCAATTACAAACCTTTTAGTCAGTATTTGTTTAAAATATTATATGTTTTAAAGTACAATGCATAAACAATTGATTATTTAAATAAGCGAGGAGTTGTGTGATTATATGCTATAAAATAATTATAAATTAATTACGTTATAATAGTAAATGGTTTGATGAAAACGTAATGTACAATATAAATAGATTCAGTAATCACAACGATTTCTATAATTCTGTTTTTCACAGATAATTATATGTATATTTCGCATCTCATATAAAATATTACACTTGAGTAATAAAGTAATCTAATTCAACGAAAAATCAAATTATTTCTTGTGAATGTGAATAAAACCTTGAATAACTATTAAAATGTAATCGATGCTAAGATTGGTTGTAAACCGTTAATAAATTCAACTATTAGTGTGGTTTTAGTTTGTTTTGAAACATTCGTATGCACGTATTGAAGATAAAAAATCCAAAGGCAAATATGGTTTATTGTTAACTTGTCTGACTTTCATAATACCACAGCTTTAAATTAAAATGAATTGCGACTTAACTTTTTGTTGATTTTTTTTTGCAATATTAAATATTCATCAAATTAGCTTTAATGAGTTATCAATTTATTTTTATTTAAAATGAGTAATAAACAATTTTATATTAAATTGAATATTTTGGCAGGATTTCGAATATAGAAATATGTAGATTTTTTTTACTTTCAAGTTGTTTGCGACGTTGAAAACAATAATTTAATTGATCTTATAAAGGTTTAAACAAAATAAGTAAAAATATCTACTTTAATAATTAAAAATTTAACCATATTTAAACAAATTAATAAATTTCAAATAAAGAATTATACCTATTTACCAAAATTTGTATCAGTGTAATTTTAAACAAATTGAATAATGTTTTTGAGTAATTCAATTATTTCAGTCCATAACTCATCTAATAATGTTCAAATATTCAACATTTTCGTAGTTTTTATTCTGTTATATTAAAATGACCCACACATTTCGTACATTCCTTTGAAAATATTTTCCTTCCTTAAATCTATGTGCTTGGTTTTTAAAAAGTTCGTATGTAAAGTGCCGCTGGTTATTTTTCTATTACAAAATACATTAAACTTTCCGCATAATGTATTTATTTATATATTTGACCTATGTAATGGGGTGGAGATTTTTTCATATATTTTTTTTTTCATCTTTTGGTATCCATCAAAATTTTAATGACATTCATCATTATTGATCGAAAATGCCTTCTACTCCTATTCTCGAGCAATTTTGATAATAATATTTATATACTTTGATGGAAAATGTCAAAAACCCAAAACGTAATAAGAAAAACATTGTTATAAAATTCCACACGCAGAGAAAAATTCCATCCAAAATCAAATGTTTAAGATGCGAAAGAATTGTTAGTTGCATAGGCTATATTTTCTCTTTTACATACCTTTGAATGAAATGCCTAATACTTATGTAAAAAAAATGATCATTGCAGTGAATTTATAGTGAGCCATCCTGATTAATAATAAGAAATAAAATTCAAAACAATTACTTTGCCTTTTAAAAATATAGCATTTTAGACATAATTCTTCATTATTATTAGACAGGATTTTATCTTTTCAAATTCTGATGACCAAAATTACGTAATATCAACTTAATTATATCACTTATTTCACCTGAATTTTAATACATAAAGTTATCAATAGATTTTACTAATTATTGAGCATTAGGTTAATTAAAATAATTGACAATCTAAGAATTCATTAAAATGCAGTTGTATAATAATTTAAAGCACAAGAAAATCCTTGCTGTAGATTTACAACCATGTGTGCAGCGCCGATCTGCATAAAAAGAAACTTTCTATTCAAAACAAATTAATCACACGCATTAAAATTTATTTAAATTAAAGTAAAAGTCTTCATTATGAAGACATTTTTATCGATTCATGTAAGCCTCACCATAATGATCATAATTAAAGTTGACGTCTAAAGGTCGCCGATAGACAATTGTAGAGGAAACATTTATTTATATATTCAAAATGTTTATATAATAATGCATTAATTATCTTGTACAATGTATAACATGTGTCTTTTCCAATGAAACCGATATTTTTCCTCATTATTCAATTTTTAATGTTTTATTTGACGGTCGTTGATTCACTTTTAATTACTATCGTGTTTATTGTGTTAAAACTCCGCAATTGCCGGAAATAATAATTTTGTATTACCTATTACCATCAAGGTGGAAATTTTGCTATGTTACAAATAGTTTCCTATATTTATGAATAAATTGCATGTTTTTGAGCACACAAGTGCAATTATTTATCTTAAAATATATACTATACTATAGAATATGCATATGAAACGTTATGATAAATGTTACTTGCAACAACATACCAATAGGGGAGAGTTGCCAAATTCATACCACTTAACTTTATGTTCTTACATTTTAAAAAGCACATGATGTAAAATGTTAAAGGAACATTTTATTTTTTAATTTATATAACATAAATACATTTCTAAAGATTTATTAATTATAAAAATGCTCTATTTTGAAAGTGTTGAAAAAGTACGATTTAGACAACTGGTATCCTAAATCGTACCAATCTGTTACTAAAATCGTATCATTCTTCAAATAGTAAAATTAAGTTTGGAAGAGATAAAACAATTAATAATGTATTAAATGAACTTATTTCTGAGTAAACATAACAATAATAAGTTTTTATTTGTTACAATTAAGGCAAAAATAAAAGAAGTAAAATAAGAAATTACAAATTTTATTAAAATAGAAATAAATGTAATCGAACAGCTTTTAGAAAGATAATCGTTATGTATAAAATACAAAAAATAACATCCAACTTGCTTTTTTTAAAATTGAACTAGAACAATACATATAAGTATTGCAATGCACAAAAATTACTTTGTATATATAAGAATAATATCATACTTAATTTCATAATATGCCGCTAGATATCAGATATTTAAAATAATAACGTAAAACGGTAGCTGACACGATTTATAAAACCAGTACGCATTCGGCTACTCTCCCCTAATTAGTAAAGCCAAACCAATCATTCTATCTTTACTCAACATACAAGATGTTTATCAAATATGAACATCTTTAATCTATTACAATCTACATTATACGAGTATTATAAGTACTGTATGGACTATAGGTTATAGATAGACGATTGGTTAATATGACATGGAATCTCAGACATTATTACTTTAGTGTTTCTCAAAGCGTGATACTAGTACTTCAGGAAGTACATAAAAATTGAAAGGAATTTGTCCCAATTTTATTATATTGTAGGTATATAATACTATTATTATGCATTCAAATATGTCATCAAAACATATTGCTACAAGAAATCAGAATTAAATCTTTATCTTTATCTTAAATAAATTACTTCATACATGTATTGGTCGGAAAGGTATACTTAAAAAAATGTTAAAAAACCTAAATCTATTACTCTTAGAGAAACAAATCTTCCCAATTCGATTTGATGCTGAATAAACTATATATTTTGATAAATTACGTTACATACACTCACATACTTACCTACCCTCAAAATGTAGTAAAAATATGCATTTTTAAATTGATAGTAAGCAGCTGTATGAAAGTTTTTAAAGGAGTACGCAGATGCAGAAAGTTTTGGAAATTCTGATCTAGAGTCTTTAGAGTTTCAGACCATTGCCCATTTTTTTAACTTTAACTTAATTAAGCATCTGTTAATCAACAAAATTAATTGTTGGTACTCATATGTAACATACATATATTAGATGCAATATACTTATTTATTTCCTTTCGCATGACCTTATCAATGCGTTTTTATAAAAGTTAGTGAAATTGAACTCGGGAAAATTTTCCACAGCCTGACAAACTTATTTCCGAATGAAATAATTTGCATATGATTTAATAGATGAACTGTTGCTGTGAGAAAAAAAATTAATTCTTAGATATTAGAAATTTAATGTGTTTGTCCTAAAACTAATTTTTTTACGACGGAATTTTAAAATTGACATCTAATCGTCAATAATAAATAATAGATAGAATCATATAGTATTATCATATATTTTAATAATAAATCGATTTTATTTTGCTAAGGACCCCGCACAAAACACTGTGATTTTGGACCTCACTGAAATTTTCTGAAATTTTGATATGTTATAGCTTATTTATTTCTGAACAAATATTCCCCTAGTCAAAAAACTTTTAATGGACAATTTTTGAGATATAGAGGTTAGAAGTCACCAACTGCACCAAGCAGTAGGGATTTTGGACCTCACTGAAAACTTATGAGATTCTATAATAATATGTTATAGTTTGTGACCTCCTGATCAAAAGTCCTCCATAACATAACATATAACATATTAGAATCTTACAACTTTTCAGTGAAGTCCAAAAACGCTACTGCTTTGTGCAGTTGGTGGCTTCGAAGCTCTATATCTCAAAACCTGCCCATTTAAATGTTATGTACCATGGAGGACTTTTGATCGGGCGGTCACAAACTATAACATATTAGAATCTCACAACTTTTCAGTGAGGTCCAAAAACACTAGCCTTTTGTGCAGCTGGTGATTTCTACCCTCTATATCTCAAAAACTGTCCATTTAAAAGTTTTTTACTGCGGAAACATTTATTCATGAGGTCATAAACTATAACATATCAAAATTTCAGAAACTTCCAGTGAGGTCCAAAATCAAAGTGTTTTGTGTCCTTAATTAAAGTGATAAAAATTAGTCTTGAATGAGAAATTGCGATTTATTTCTAACTCAGTCTAATATAATTATTGCTGCTTTTTTAAAAGTTTTCTTGTTTATATTATTTTTGTGGTTTTGATTTTTCTATCGCGACTGCAGCTTTACACAATCATTGGGTTTATAGCTTTGAAGATAGTTTACTTTAAACCACATTTATAATCATAGAAAACCAAACAACTACATTATAAGTGAAATAATAACAAAGCAAATATATTTCAAATGTACATATTCTAACACATAATCGTTTTTAGGGACGTGCAATGGGAGCAGTAATCCACAGCTTTTTAAGACAATGCGATATACTAAACAACGACTTTCTGCCAGCGTATGCAAAGCCGGAAGGAAGACAAGCATACGAGGATACTTTAAGCACCGTAGAAAAGTATTTCCCGCAATATGTTAACGAGCTGCAGGGTATTGCTGACGGAGCCAAAGTGCCGTTTCACAAAGTAATTAACTAATGGAAAAATATAATAAGAAAAAACTCGTAATCCATAATTACTTTCAGCTATTTCTGCTACATCTCGACAATATTACTCCAAATGCTTGTGACCGTGCGGGTAATATGGAACCAGTTGGATGTTCGACGATATGCGTAAATAATAATTCACAGGTAAGCCATAATTGAATTAAGTCAAGGCCGTGAAGACTTAGATGTAGCTAATACATCAGCGAATTTATTCCATTAATTGGATTTTTATATTGATAGCCAATATACACGCTATGCATTGCCATGTAATAATCTTGTTTTTTTGTCATGCAATTAAACATTACTATGTTTGTATTGGTCCTTGAATTACATTGTTTATTATAGGAGATACTGGCACACACCGAAGACGCTTTAGACGATGTGCTCAACCATTTCTATTTCGTTTCGGCGCACATTGTCAGCGACCAGCCACAGGGCAAATGGAATGTCAAAGAGGAGCGCTTCACTTCGCTATGTTACGCCGGATATCTTCCGGGATATACGATGAGCTACAATCATCATGGATTTGTATTTTCAATTAACACATTGAGCGCTGCTAAATTACTACCAGGAAAAATGCGTAAATATTGTTTGATTTTATGCCTTACTTGCAGTATTCTTGCTTCCGCTAATATTAAAAAGCATACGGAAGAAGAAATAAATAAATATGTATACATCCTTTTATGGTTTATTAATATATTAATATACAATAATATATACTTGATATATCAAGTAGTTACGTTAAAGAATGTTAGGATTGTAGTAAGATATTGTTGAATCATTTCAAATAGCAAAAATAGAATTCGCTATTTTACGGAGAGGTGTTAATAAAGAAAAAATCCTTTACATTTTCTTTAAAATGCCGACTTTTCTATCGTTCTGTTTATGATTTACAATCTACAACTAAGATATCAATTACATCATTGCGAGTTTTTTGGTCTATTACGTTCAATATAGATAAACTTTCAAAAAATATGTATACTTAAAAGAGTTTGACTGATGTGTAAGATGTTGAAATGTAGATAATATAATTGAATATAAGTCGGCCCCCAATTTTAGATTTCAGTTATATGTTAAAAATACCAATATGGAATTTTACGATTATTTTATATTTATGCTACAATTTTATTACTTCATATTTTACTGCATTTTACAAATCAAAGTTATTTGAAAACATGAAATTTTAACACTAAAATTAAAAATATTAATACACTTGATAAGGTTACTAAAACATGCATATTTATAATTGTTCAAAAAAGAAATTAACCTTTTATATGTTTTATGAATTTAACAGCTTAGCTATAAAGACTGTTTTAATTTTTTGGTAATAAAAAAAGGAATATGATGTCATCCCAAAAATTTGGTATAACAACAAATTAATTTAAACGATTTAAACATTTTAATTCTGTTCACAAAAAATGGGATAATGTAAAACAGTTTTAAGAGTCAACTATCAATTTCAATTTAATCTTATCATTTTCAGCACGCTATTTTTTGACAAGATCTCTACTCGCAGCTGAAACTTTTGAACAAGCGCAGAAAATGTTACGGGATGGCGGATGCGGCGCAGCGGATGGCTTTTCAATAAATATGACATTCCTAAATCAAGACGGCGCTCGACAATTTCACAATGCTGAAGTCGGGCCGGCGTACGAGGGTGAAGAGTCACAATTGAATGTCTTGACGATTAGTCCTGGAGAACATATGATACACACGAATACGTATGTACAACATAAATAATTGTCGTACAAAACACTTCATTTTATTCCACTAAATTTGTTTACAAAACTATTATTGCATTGAATAACCAGCGGGATTAAGAAATGAAGTGACACTTTTCGCATTTTAAATTAACATAAATCTTTTACTGCAACAATCGATTGTGCACAACGTTTATAGTTTAAACTGGCTGTCAAGGAAAAAACTAAAGATGGGTGGCTCATGAATGAACGGATCATGTGAAGCAGATCTTTAATATGAACGAACCGATTCGAATCACACGAATTATATGAGCTGGCTCCTCATTCAGTTGAATTTGAATCTTTGAATGAAGCGATGTTTCTGGCTATTTTATTCGTTCGTTCATCATTTATTGCTTGTATTTCGGTCATCAGTAGTTTATTTAGTTCGTTTGTTAAATATTTTATTAATTCATTGAATGTACAAATGAACGATATGAATTATAATGACGAATGAAGTGGTTCGTTCATAGCTGATTCATAGAAAATAGTCGGATCACAAAAAACAGGATCGCAAATTCGGACCGTTAGAATAAAAAAGAGATGCAATGAGCCGGATCATTGGAATGAACCGATTTATCTATCCCTAAAATAAAAAATCTGCAATAGGAAAATGCTTTCCGTTTATGTAATCCTTCCAGATTTCTAATTTCGTATCCCTTCGAATTAAATAATCAGTTATACTTTTGCACAGGCCGAAAATTTAATTTCTAATCAGCCAAATTTATAAAATATTATACATAAATCAATATTATTATTGAAACAAAACTAAGAAACTCAGTTAAAATATAACTCAAAATATTGATACAGTACAAAATTGAAGATAATTTATTACCTTATGCCCTTTTTGCCCACATTTTGGGGCATCCTTACATTGAAAAAAATGGAATACTAATAAATGTTTATTAATATAATCCTAGTTTGTTACCTACCTGTTGTTGGCAGTAACTGATTTATTGTGAAAAAGTCTTACCACACATATAATAACTCTTATTCCTATTTTATAAGAACGTAAATAGGGTTTAAAATAAACTTTGTTACTAAATTAGTATATATTAATAATATTTTTATATGTTAATTATGTTAGTTATCAACGTTTGCCCGTGCAGCAAGTAAATGGACCTATTATTGAAAACAGCTGCGATAGAATGGAGGTGTTAGAATGCTTCAAGCCTCCGAAAACGCGTGACAATGTGGTGGAAATGTTAGGCGATCAGAGTGGCCGAAGAAATACGGTGTTTCAGGAGGGTGTGGTTAAGACTATAGCTGTCGGTTAGTATTCTGAATAACAATTAATGACACTAATTCAACATTATAAATTTTAATAATATACACTAAAACCTTATAGTTGGTTCTATGTAGAGACGTTAATGTATATTTCGACAAATGCAATCAGAACTATCAAAATTGTTTACAAATAAATAAAAAGGTATTATTAAAGTACCGAACTAAAATAATACAACTATAAAATGAAAACAATTATTGATTGTTCTGATGATAACAATTAGCCGAAATGTACATTAAGATCTTTATATGTACTATAACATATAAACCAATTATAAGTTTTTAGTGTATATTATTTAATTATTATAATTCTGCATTAGTTGCACTTGGTGAGTTACGACTTTCAAAACTTCTGTATTCGAACATAATGTGAAGCATGTTTATCCATTAGTGGAATTTAAAATAGTAAAAACGTTTTAAGAATTCATACGCTTTTGACTGATTCGTATTTTTAACGATGCATTTATGAATTATATCTGCTTACACGGAAAATAACTAGGGCATCCAAGCCATTAGCAACAACCCTTCAGTAGCAGGGTCATTAACAATGTAGTATTCAAAATTCTAATTATCCAAAGACAAGAAAATTTTCATTATCGGCGAAATATTTATCAGTAGATGTTGTAATAAATCTAGTTCAGCTATTTGGAACTTCTCTGCGGTCGTTCAACAATTTTTTTTTATGATAATTTGCATATTGACTGATTTGTGTTTTTCATTTTTTATCACGTTTATTATTAGATATATAATATTTTTATACAAGACGACGTTTTATCATATCAACAAATACACACTTGAATTCAATCACGGTACCATTATCGTAATTTATTATGAGATATTGGCACCGAAATTAGAACGCAGAAAATGTATTATTTAACATCAATTTTCTACGTTCTAATTTCGATATCAAAAAGGCTCTTTTCAAATGAATGACTTTCAATTTTTACTTAATGAGTATTAAATTTTTTGGTATAATAAGTGCGTGACGACCGTAATGAAAGAATGAATTCATCCTCATTTTGCCATGACGTCGAATGAAGGTGCTATTTAAAAAATCTGTTTACTTTGGAGCGCAAAAAAGCAAATAGCATTCCAGATTTAAATTACCCCGCTTCCCTCATTTCTTGAATATAACTACAAATTAAAATTCGTGCAAGTTATAATTTGGTTTGAACAAATTTCGTATCTCCTTTCTATTCTGTGAGCATTATCTGTGATATAATAAATAATACAATATTAGACCACATCTTCCTTTGTTTGATACGGATTTAGATTGCATAATTACTGTATTATAAAGTGCATGATTGTAGCGTCGCGATAACAAAATACATTAAAATACCAAACATTTAAACTCATTTTAATGAGTGCTTATAAAATATTTATAGGATTAAGTAGATATCAGTTCATTTTATTTTTGTATTTACATTATAAATATTTTTCTAGGTATTTTTGACTGCAAAGCAAAAACATGGAGCATCTATTCGGATAATCCAAAAACCAACGAACCACTCATCATTTTGCCATTAGTCTTAAAACCAAAAACCCATATTTAAGACTTGGATTTGATTTTGGGCTTTGTTACTTAAGATACACGTTTTCGTAGTTTTAGTTTCGTTTATTGCACCTTTGTTAAATTATTGTTACAAAATTAACTAAGTATGCTTTTAAATCTGTATATTTTAACTTTGAAAAATAAAAAATGATAATATATTGTAGATAAAAAGAATTAAAATGTTTTATTTATATATTACTCAATAGCTTCGTGATTTCCATTTCTTCTATCCAATATGCAACACAAAAAACTTCCTATCACATTTTAATCTTATTTACTTCGGCCACATTCCGCCTTAGCCAAGGTTTGAGAATGTAACGTCATACTGTTTAAATAATTCTTAAAATGCTTGCCGATGAATGCTGATAGGAAGTAACTCTCCCCCTGGACAATGTTAATTATCCACGAGGAGTTTAACGTGCTCATCCGCCTCCTGGCATTGAACAGTCCTGAATGGTTTTGACGTTGCCCATACGTTTAGGTCCTCCTTTCCCTGGTCCACCACCTGGTCCTGATTGATTACCGCCATTAGATTGTCTGCCTCCTCCCGGCAAAATAGTTCTGAAACTAAATATATATACGGTAATTTGAGATTCATAAGATCGTGTAGCATACATACAATCCGAGAACAAAATCTATTGCGCCCCAGAATAAATCTGTGAGTCTTCCAAAGGACCATGGCCTACTCTCGACCACAGTTCCATCTGTAACAACATTTTATTTATTAATTGATAATTAAAACACTATTTTAATCGTACCTGGCGTTACATAAACCATTATTTATCGAAAATAAGTACAAATCATTCACTCGACTAATTTTATATATGCAATACAGCGAAAATTAAATGTCATACCTGTGTCATACGCGTCATACGTTTGTAACGACCTCACAGCTATAGCAACGTACTAATAAACACCATTTTTTTTACAGATTTCTGTAATAAAATATGAAATACTGCTTAATGTGACCTCTGGGATTAATACATAAACTAATTATCCAGAGTTACTTTCGCTCATATTTTATTATGAACACCGACTTTGAATAAAATTGACCTATTGTTTATTTTATTTCTTGAAATTTTTAATTAAACACTAACAAAAATGATAAAGGCATGCAACTGTTACATACCCCTTATGCTCTGCCATTTCGAGAAATAATGAAAATGATGAAAATTGACGCACTTTTGTGATATGAACGAATTTTATAGCAGAAAGAAATAATGCAATATCTTCTACTTCAATTTACCCGCCTCAAGGGCAGCGATTTCAATGATTTCAACCATTTCAACAACTATACCAACCATTGAAATCTTTCAAACGGGTTAGATTTGGTTTTCATTAAAAAAGTGATGAAAGAAGGGTGCTTCTTTAAAAAAAACACTACATCGTCATCAAGAAATACTTGGAAATTTGAGATCAAATTCGGTTCCGTAGTAATTAAACTTATCCCTCGATTTACACGGTACTTTTTTTTACACGTTTTCGCATTTACATGGTTTTGAACATAATTCTATCATGCTAAGAAAACTATATGTTGAGAAAAATTTTTAATTAATGTAACCGATAACAAACTTTATTTATATAATAAATCTGATTATACATCCTGTTACCGATATCTACCAAATAAATTTTAAAATGTTTAGGAGAAATGAATTTTGACGACGACTCACAAAATTCACCATTTCTTGAAAATCTGCAAATTATTATTTTTCCTTGTAAATAATTAGCTATTGTAATAGCAGTTCCTTATTCATTTCAAGATTCCGGTCATTATGACTAAAGTTAGTACTATTTGTAATAGTATTTAAATTAATCTTATAATAAAGCGTAAAATATGAATAAATAATGCAAAATTAGTTGTAACAAATCATAAAATATAATATAAATAATCAGTAAACTGTCTTACAGGTATTGCAATCACTAAATTCGATCAACAAAATATTTGATTTTGCCAGTCGACTATTTACACGACATCATATAAAATCCAGTTCAGAAGGTGCCTACAAACATTTTTACTTTAAAAATTGCCCAAAATAACCTGTCCATCCGATTAAACGCAAAATGAAGAAGTCGAAATTGTTCAATTCTATCGTCAACGCGAAAATGTATTTTAAAACTCAACAAATTCTAAAATTAATAAAAGAAACAAAACATATAATTTTATAGACAAAACATTTTACCACAATTGAGAGATATTTAAAAAACCACTATGACTTATTAACCAACTCATAAATAACAACATCTATACTCTGTTATTAAGCTTTTGAATCACAATAATTTTGAGACAAAACATTTAATTGCAATTGTTACACTCTATGCAAATTATTTTATATATGACCAGATTCTATTATAACCCATGGCTCTCATTTTATATTTTTTTCTAATATATCTATTATTGGTACTGTTTCGTTAGCCTTCATCCACCTTTTACCGCTACAAATCATAAGTGAGCAGAAGGTAGAGTTAATTACCGGCAGAATTCTCATGGAGGCAGAAATTTAAACCTAATACATTTTTAAATATTATACCATACAATCAATAGTTTATTTTTTTTCCTCTGTCTGCAATGTGAGACATATTTTATTTTTCAAAACTTCAGTGTTTTTCACTGTGTTTTGTGTAATTTTAGATGAATTTCAGTGTTTTTCATATTTATACCCTTTCCACCGCTTTGAAAAGATTTGTAAACAATGTCGATGTACTCGTAGATAACGCAACACTATCGATAGAGTAGAAGGTTAATATACCACGGTGGGTACGATACTGTACCAACTATTTATTGAATAATATTTGAAAATGTATGAAATTTAAACTTTTACCTCCATAAGAATTCCGCTAGATATTAACACTGCCCGCTTATGATATGTGACGGTGAACGGTGGGTACAGTCTAACGAAATACTACCCTCTTATTTTCCATAATAAACATGATGTGTACCATCGTTCTATTTTTAAACGCCTACATAATGAAAGAAAAATTAAAATTGATGAATTAGGCAAAAATACCAAACAAAAGTTAGAATTGAATATAAATATTAAGTCAATTTGTCAAAAAAATATATCTAGATTTTTTACAAGAGTAAATTTCAATTAAAAAAAAATTAGATACGGCCCTGTCAGCTACACAACCCCCACCACGTATTAGATGCGCATCTTAAATCGCCACATGGTCCTCGAAAAGGGTCCTCAAGTTGTATGCTGCACGTGCTTATGGACCTTGAGGCGTTCTTTTTCTTTATTCTCCCCATTCAATAATACGACTTGTTGCGAGAGGGCTTTGGCAGCGCTACAGGTTTTTACAAATGCACAGATAAATTCTAAGAAGTGTGCAGAGCGGATGAAGAAGCTCGGAACGAAATGAGAGGGTGTGTGTGTTAGTCAATAAAGTAGACATATATATACAATAATCATCATCGGTAGCAATTTCTCCGTAGAAAATTACCTCTCGAATTGTTTTTTCTTTGGAAATTATAATTTCTTTTGTTTTGGAGTAAATTAAATTTTTTTCATTTCCTATAAAAATCAATTTATTATTATTATTATTTATAAAATGTTATTAAGATGCTTTGTATTTATTTTATGTTAAAAATACCCATCAAAATATATATTGTATTACATATTTTTTTGAATTGAAATGCAATTTCTCTGTACAAAATAAGCGCTCGAATCTTGCTTTACATCGATTTAAATATTTTTATTTTTCTACAAAAATTAATTTATTATTATTATTATTATTATTATTTATTACATGTTACTAATTTAAAAATAAGCATAAGGAATATATTTTATTACACATTTCCTTGAATTGCATTAATAGCAATTCTTTGCATATGTCTAATAATTTTTTCTACAGAAGATCATTGTTTCTTTCTTTTGAAGAAAATTCTTATACTTACAATTATTCATATAAATAATAAATAATCTACAATACAACACTGGGGTTTATGCTTCTTAAAACTTATAAATATCAAATTAACTGAATATATTTACTTTTCGTTTATTTTGCTTGTAGTAACAATATTTTAATTGTTTATGTTAATAAAAAGTAAAATTTACGAATTGTTTAAAGATTTATCCAAGTCGGCAATTGTAGAGAATTATTTCAATTCCTAATCGACATTATAAACTAAAATTGATGCAAAATTGCAATGTGTAACATAACCTAACCTAACATAATGCCTATATAATAAATATTGTTCGCAATAATATTTTTAAATCTTTTAAAGAGACGTTATCTTATTATACATAAATAAAATATAAAGTATCGTATATTTTATTCTATTAAAAAGAGAATTTGTAAAATGTTACCGTTGGACACAAACATCAACTAACATTGATTAAGTACTTACCTACGTCTCAATTGTTCTGATTACTTTATTTGTAAGATGTAACCATATTGAGAATAAAACATTGATATTCGTTTTCCAACGATTTTTACGACTATTAGAAAATTATTTTAATATCTAACCGACATATGCAACTAATATTTATGCAAAATACATAATAAATATTCATCGTAATAATAAAATCTTAGAAATTGTTATTTTAATAATAAAAAACAATTTTAGTGCCTATTAGTGTAAGTTAATGCTCTCATGAGTAATTCATATATTTGTATGTTTAACTTGATATATATTAATAAAATGTTACAGTTTGATAAAAGCATCAACTGGCATTGGTTAAGTACGGTCCTGTGTCAGTGGGAACCCTCTTAGCCGCGATGCTGTGATTATAAACATAAAGTTGTGTTTTTGTGTGCGCTGCAGAGCGCAGTTGAGTGTTTAAGCTAGTTTAACGCAGACCGGAGTGCATATACATACATTGAGAAGTAGTGGTGAAGCGTTTTTAGTTTAGGTTAGGTTTAGTCGAGGGACGAACGATGGTCGCGAAGAACGCCGCACGCGTTCCGCACCTACACGGCACCACGCTCGTTCTTTGCGTGTTGCTGATTTTATTTGTGATTAATGATCGCATCGTTTTCGGCGAGATTCTCACGCCGCCATATTTCAATCTCGCCGAGGGTAGAAAAATTTACGCGTCGGCAACGTGCGGCGAAGACAGCGACGGCCCGGAATTGTATTGCAAACTTGTCGGCCCGACGAATGCCGAAAATGATGTGAACGTTAATGTTATCCAAGGACAGGTTAGTCTTCCAATTTCTATTAGCCCAAACAAACTTTTCAATTACCTACACATCAGAATTTTGCTATTTAGATGGGTTAATTAGGAAGATAGGAAGTAACATTGTTACTACTCTTAGTGATGTTATTCAAATGAAATCAAAAAATAATAATTGAAAATAATAATTAATATGCTATTTTATATTTTAATGTAAAATAACATCAACTTACTTTGGAGAATTTAGTTCTATGCTTTCAACGAAAAGTTTAAAATTCTCTCAAAATCGTAAATAAGCTAGTGTTGCGAAAATTTCGTATAAATTGTCTTAACATTTACAATAATCTTGTTAGATAATTATTAAAAATATAAAAGTATAGAATACAAAATAGTATTTTGTCGAAGTAGAAAGGTTTCAAAGAGTTTCTTCTTGTATTTTCAGTTACTAAATTTCTTTAAATCTATTGAATTTATTTGTAAAGTTACTAGGCTATTGAGTCGGGACGCCCCAAAACGATGTTCCGACACCTATTTCTTATGAATGAATGAGTCTCAGAACTACAAATTACTTTTTATCTGATGATAATTTTATATAGCTGTTTTAATTAAAAAATAAGTGTATTAGTTTTTAAAAAGAATCTTCATCAATTTAGGACAGGAATATTTTTAAATGATTAAATTCAATATTTATTCTAGTAAAACATTTTTAACTGCACACCACTATAAAAAGTTTCATACATTCTTGTTAAACATCAAAAACAATCAGTATTTGTTAAATTATTGTCATCAAATAAATCTGTATAACTTTTATTCATTTTAAATAGGTAGGTAGTCATATTTATTCAATATTTGGTTAATTTTCCTAGAAAAGTGATAATGTAGTACAACGTTAGTTATTTGTAAATTTTTGACAAAAAACTTTTGAAAAGAACTAGTTAATGAATAAAATTTACATAAAAACTTCGCATTTGGAAAGGTTTTTTCTCAAATTTTGATTGAATATGTAAGTTCGATCCATAAGGCTCCCTGTTAAAAATTTGATAGAAAATTAACAATAAACAAAGAATTTTCACTCAAACTTCTATTTACACGGAATCTCTTTTGGTTTGTATTGAATTCGTATTCCTATAGACTTGCGTGTAGACTGTTTTTATAAACATTTTTTTTGTTATTGTAAATTGTAAAAATTGTGTATTTTATAGTATTGGAGTTATAAACAAAGTTATAAAGCTTTAACTTATTTTACACAGTTGTAAAGAGATCTAATTTTTGTTTCTACTTTGTATTGCATAGAGATCGATTACATGAATTAATATTCCATCTCGATTAACTTGTTTTTTATTGCTAGTAACCAATCTACAGCATAAATCGAGGGATGATTATAAATATTGTTTTGTAATTATTGTAGAGTATTTGTTAACAATAATTAACAAGAAATAGTGTAATTGTACATTAAACTTTTCTCACTTTTCCTTACTATCAATTGTTGTTTTAATTAGACTTAAAAATATTTCGCATGATTTGTAATAAAAAAATATTTTTGTTATATATTATATTCAATATATCCCCAATCTACTGTGTAAATCGAGGCATGGCTATAAATTCTTGTAATGTTCTTGTTAACTGTCAACAAACAATACTGCAATTATACATTATTTACTTTGAAATTTTTTTAAACGATTTATAATAAAAAAAATGTTTTTCTTACAAATTATATTCAATGTAGGTATCACCAAAAATTCTATAAAAAAATATATCTGAATGATAAAAAAGGTCAAAGTTTATTTGTGCGTGATTATCTAAGGTCATATTGAAAACGGGACGAATGGAAAAGAAAATAACGTACATTAGGGTCATTAGACGATTAATTTATAAATCAATGATTTTTAATAAATATCTTCGTATAGCATGATTTAACAACTTGAAGTAAATCCTATTTTTGTTTTATTCTTTAGCATTGTGATGTATGCGATCCACTTCGACCAGACAAACGGCATCCACCGGAATTTGCAGTCGATGGCATGGAAACCTGGTGGCAAAGTCCACCACTTTCTCGTGGGATGAAATACAATGAAGTTAATTTGACTATTGACTTGGGACAGGTAAAAATTTTATCAAAAAAAATTAAGAGCTTTACACTTTTAATGAAAACTTTGAAATTAGTTACTTATTTGAAAGAGTTTTTGTTGATTTCGCAAAAATGTTCTATTTACAACTTAATATTAATTGTTGATTTTAATTATTTTTTTTTCAATTCACATGCGAATTACTCTTCAACTTCATAAAAATGTCAATATGGTAAAAAAGCAAGATTTTTTTTATTAACAAAGGTGGCAATTTTTTATAAGCGAAATTCTGCCAAAAAAGACAGTTTAAATGATTTTAAAATTTGAATACTTAATAATAAAACTTAGAATGTTTTAAGCAATCTTATAATTTGCACATTTTTTCTTAAAATATCAATTGATTACGAATTAGAAAAAATAAATGGACAAAAGTTTTTTTAACTTTTTGCATTAAGAAGAAAATTATTAATGCTTTATGCTTAATTAACAATAAATTTGAACAAGTAATTTTTATTTTGCTGATTATATAAGGAAATTAAATTATACTACTAAAATATATTATATTTCAAGAGCATATCAGAAAACTATTCATTCTCAGCTATTAATATTTATTCATAATGCAGCACAATTTTTGGCACAATATAGGTATTTTAAGCAATAATCGTAAGCAGTAAATTTATTTTAATTTTTTATATTGAAATTATTTTTCAAAACTAAAGAGAGGGTCGTAAAAACTATTTAATTTTAAAATATCATTGCAACTTAAATTCAACTAAAATTTTATAATCACCTCTAAAAAATAATAAATTAAATGCTTTTGTTTCATTAATACCTCTAAACATTTGAATAATATTAACACTTGAAACATTTTAAATCCATAATATAATTTCCAAACTGTTCTATCATAACACTGATTAGAAATCAGAAAAAATAAATGAATAGCCTACATATGCTATTGTATTAGAAAAGTTTCATATGAAGAAAATGGATTATTGCTTTATGTAATTTTAAATTTATAATGATTAACTCCAGTTTGTAGGTATATTTTATTTCATTAAACGAAATATATTCAAAAATATAAAATATATAATTTGCGTTAAATGTTTTAATTTACATTTAACACATATAAGGCTGTGAAATTGAACACCCTGCATCGACAAAAAATGTTGAAAATATTGAAATGTGCTAACCAGATGTGTCTGATGAATGCACAGCAGTCCATATTGCCCACAGCAATACATACGTGTATTGTACATACATACAGAGAAAATGTTATATATTGTAGTTTAAAACAACCCCCCCGTCAATGACACATGCAACAATATTATTTTGATATAAATAGTGCCTTGCATTCTTTTCCGCTTTAATCGCGTTGCGTTTTAGACGTTATGGCAGCTATGAAATGATTATTGTTAGGCTAAGTTATTAGCAGTAAAACATTTATTGCTTTCAACTTCATAACGAATAAAGCGGATGTGCAATAAGAAGAAAACAAAACGACACATACTGATTGTACGTCTAGTCACGTGTCCGCAAATCATGCTTCTCGCAGATACTTTACGCAAAATTTAAGTATAAACGGTAATTTTTTCATTAAGCTGGCGTTTGTTTTGTTGAGCACTTTTCGCTCCCCAAGACGAAAATCCCATACTTCGAGAAGTTTCTGGAACGAAACAGAATTCTTATGAGAGTTTAAAATCTTAACGAATTATAAAAAATGCTCTTAATAAATTTTCTAATAAGTCTTGTGCTCAACGTGTTTGATTGATTTAAATTTTTAGATGAAATAAATGCGGATTTAAAATTTTTATCTCTCAAATTTTTGAAACTAAGGAAATTTTTTTCAATAAACATGCTTTTGTTTTCTTGAACACCATTGAGTGCTCCAGGACGAAAATCTCACATTTTGAGAAGTTTCTAGAACGAAGCTGAATTCCTTCGAGATGTTAAAAGATTTGTGAAAAGGCAAACAATAGATTTATAGAATATTTTCTAAAAAATCTTCTGTTCAACGTTTTTGGTTAATTTAAATGTGTAAATTAAATAAATTCAGATTAAAATTATTATTTCTCAATGTTTTGAAACTGGTAAATATTCCAATTTTGGGTATATTTTAAAAAAATAATAAACGACTTCATACTTTATGACTAATGCCTAACTTTTATTCGATTTGTAAAGTTTATGAATATAATTTCTATTAAAAAATGCATTTTCTATCATTTTTTAAAGCACTTGAATAAAAAATTAGACATTGTTAAAGACATCACAGACACGAAAAATTTGTTCCGTTGTTTTTACAATAATCCTCCCTTTCGCTAGTGGTAAAACAGCTGACTGTTTTATAGGCAAATTATTATATATAAAATCTGAGAAAGGAATAAAAACTTTTTTTGAAGAAACGCAAAAATTTTAAATTGTTATCAAAACGACATCTTATTTCTAAATTGCACAAGAAATATCAGGCATATAAAATTATTGTGAAAATGTAGGTAGTATCTTTGGTCAACTTCAATTTATTTATAAGTTATATATTTTGTTTTAATTGTGGGATATCTTAAAAATTTTGTTAATAGATAAAGTTAAATCTCTATCTTGCAAAACATAACAACACATTTGCGCTTCCACATTTTCGTGGGTGTCAATTTCCTGCTATGATTTGATAATTTTATCACTTGTAATAGGAAGTCAACTTACTCCAATTACATATCATCATGCTAGGCTCGACATTTTTTAAAACCTGCATATTCGACTTGTATGAATTGTACTTACACAAATAAATAGGATAATTTTTATGTTTTTTAAATTAATTTAATGAAATATGCAAAATATTCGGGTTCCATAAAAATAATTTCAGATTTGTTTTTTTAAAGAAATGAAGTCACTTTGTTCTGAATCAAAATAAAATTCAAGTAAAATTTTTAAAAAAGTCCTTAATCTTAAATGTTAAAAGGAAGATGAAAACTTTCTAGTATCTTCTGCTTAAACAAAAATTGTTAGAAACACGTTTCGTTAAAATGGTTGATTTTGTAACATGCTTCAAGAAACGAAAACCAAATAAGAAAGAAACGATAAAATAATAAAAATAAAACAAGAAATACTCGTGTTACAGCAAAAAATCAAAAACTGTATTGTTGTAATAAAATTGATAAAGAGCGTTGCATTATTTTTAATTAAAAAATCTGATTTATCAAAATTTGCTTCAGATTGCAATGATATTCTGCACATAATTTCATGACAGGATAATATGTTTTTTTTTTAATTGTTATTTAACGAATATTTTCTGATTGTTTGTATTAAAAATGATCCAAAAACGTTATTCATACTCAATAAAGTTTGCTTTTGTACTCTGTGCAATGATAGTATTTAAAGTATTTAAACGTTTAGTAGATTATTTTAAGTATTATATAAGGGTATTTTCACTTTAGACTATTCGGTTCATTGTTACAAAATTAAATAATTTCTTCAAAATGTAAAATTTTGTTCATATAATTCATAAAGCATACTTTATCAGCAATTTTTTTTTAATTGGTCAAGTATAAAATCAGACATAGAGAACCCAAACTTAAAATTCGTGTTGACCAGTCAATCAATCAATAATATATTCTTATGTACTACTATACAATGTATTTTATTCAAATACATATCTATGGGAAATATGTACCATTTTTTAGTAGCTCCACCGAGTTCCTTAAACATTAAATTTAGGATTTGGGTTTTTCTTTGCGTCGAGAAACTTTTTGGACAATTTTCTTCATTGATGTTTCTTTAATCTTTCGGCATTTTCCAGCAAATTTTTATCGAATCACAATTGATTAAAAATGTAGGAAATACGCAGTTCTTCTGGCGTTTTAGATCAATTTTGATAAAAACATTTAAATTTTGATAGAAAATGTCGAAAATTAAATATAAATCGAAAGAAAATCGTGAAAAATTTCCCCGATACACAAAGAAAAAGCCTACCCAAAAGAATCTCAGGGAGACACTAAAAAGTATATATAGATTATATTTCATATGTATATCTTTGAATGAAACGCACAAGATATATTAAATTTATAGAAAACCTTTGCAATATTATCAGCGCTAAAAAGTATATACCTATCTACAATTCTACACTAAACTACCTATACGAGTATTAACAAATAACTATTAATTCATTTTAGGAATTTCATGTGGCGTATGTGTATGTAAAAATGGGCAATTCACCACGTCCAGGTTTATGGATACTTGAAAAATCAGTCGATTACGGCAAATCCTATACGCCGTGGCAATATTTTAGTGACTCTCCGAGCGATTGCATGGAATATTTCGGCGAGGAATCTTTGCAACCCATCACAAAAGACGATTCAGTTGTTTGCAGCACCGATCACTCACGTATTGTGCCTTTAGAAGGAGGAGAGGTAATCAACCATTTATCAAAGCAAAATAATAAAATACTATTCAATCAACTTGTTTGTTTCATATTGCTATTCAACGGCAAATTGTCGAAAAGATTAAATTTTCACTTTACGATAAAGCCACATATTGTTATTGTTACGCATTTTGAAAAAAACAAGCTTCTCAGTATGAATGTTTCGATTTGACACATCAACAGAATTTAAAATAAAACTAAACAAATTAAAATCATCTTTTTAGATACCAATTTCGTTGCTAAACAATCGTCCTTCTGCCAATCACTATTTCAATTCAAGTGTGCTGCAAGAGTGGACAAGAGCCACTAATGTACGATTGCGATTGTTGCGTACGAAGAATTTGTTTGGTCATTTGATGTCGGTAGCGAAGCAGGATCCCACTGTTACTAGACGAGTAAGTCATTATCTCTACTTCTTTATTATTAACAGACATACAAAAAAGTTAGTATTTAACTAGTATTAAGCTGAATTAAATTACATTTGTTTCTTTCTTTAGTAAGAATCTGTCGCTATATTGCAATACGGATTAATTAGGAAAGTTTTTGTAATGTCAATAAAATGTATTTACAATTTGTTTTTTCTAAATTTTAATTGTTAAATTTTTTATGACACAAATCGTACAAATATATTATTAATACATATAATAATTTTAATGGATTAGACAGATCAGAAATACTATCAGATTTTTATTTTATTGTATATATTCAAAGATAAGTTTCTAAATTAGAAATTTCAGTGTTGCTAGTTGATACTTGCAAAAAAAAGAATAAATTAAAAATTTAGAATAATATAAACGCACTAGAGCAGGCAGGTCCAACCTGCGCCCCGCGTTAGGTTTGGTATGTTTTCAACATTATGTGTTTACAAACTGATTTTTTTTTAAATTCTAGGTGTTATAAGTTTTTAAGTAACATTAATCGTACGAACATATTTAAATTTTCTTCATAACGAAGTAATTGTGATTATAGTATCACGTTTCTTATGGAGTGCTATCTTAGTATACATGCATGCGGCCCGCGAAAGAGTAAACTGTATTCAATTCAATTCGGCCCGCTCAAGCATTTAGATTGAACATGACTGCACTAGAGTCTATATTAGACTTTATTACTAATTCTACAATAAACATGTTTATATTTTTTAAAACATATTGTTTTAAGAAGTGTTACGACAACATTTCATCTTTAGATTAAGAATAGTCGATTAGAAGTTACAAACAAATATTTTAAATACTGTATTATACAATTTTCTTTTGAGTTTAAAAATATAGAAGTAATGTAACTAAATAAATGTATTGTTTGATCAAAACCCAATAGAAAATATTCTTGATTGCAGCTTTTAAAATGAATATACTTGGAGGGAAAGCTGTTATATTTTACACATTTTACTTAAATCACGAATATTATAATCAATTACATTTGCTTCGATTGTTTTCATTCAGAAAACATAAATTATTTTACATAAACGACAATACTTAGCATACTTTTAAATAAGAACAATTATTACTAGAACTAAAATTTCTAGTTTGAAGTTTAGTTTTATAATAATTTATGTTTGTAATTTATTTAAATTAAACAGTCGAAGTCTTTAATTTATTAAACCCATTTGTTTCTTGACAATTATTTTTTTGGATATATGTTTTAGTATTTCTATTCGATTAAAGACATAAGTATTGGCGGTCGGTGCATGTGCAATGGGCATGCCGATACTTGCGACAATCGCGACCCCAACGACCCATCCATCTTGGTATGCCTATGTCGCCACAACACTTGTGGCTTGAAGTGCGATTCATGCTGTCCAGGCTTTGAGCAAAAAGCATGGCGACAATCGAAAAGTTCAGCTCCATTTCGCTGCGAACGTAAATAACAATATATTTGAAATTTATGTGAATTCTCTACCGATTTATATTCTAGCGTGTAATTGTTTCAACCATAGCAATGAGTGCACTTATGATGAGGAAGTGGATAAAAATAAACAATCGCTGGATATACATGGAAAGTATGAAGGTGGTGGCGTATGTCAAAACTGTTTACACAATACGGAAGGAATTAATTGCAATAAGTGCAAAGCCAAATTTTATCGTCCGTTCAATAAGCACTTAAACGAAACCGATGTTTGTCAACGTAAGTTATTCTATCAAGTTATGTTATAAAAATACTATTAAAATATCTAACATAAGGAGGACATGTATGGAAATATTTATGATCTAATTTTTCCGTAATTTTATGTTTAAGCCTCTATAAAAACTATTTTAAGAATGAAACGTTTTGCAAGGTGTGAACAGTTAAGCTTTTGGAGTTTATAATAACTTTCTGCAATGAGACTTGATATTTATTGTACTTTATGATACACTTTTTGATTTATTAAAAACTGAAAATATTTTGGGGTTGCTATTGTGATGTGAAAGAATAGATAACACGAGTATCTTTTTGGAATCGAACTTCAAATTTATTACACTAACTTTATAATATATAAACTTTTCGAATTTTTTAGGGTTGCTATATTTGGGTAAATCATTAATTATATAGAGGGCTTCACCTAGTCCTAAATTCGGCGCTTTATTGAATGTCTCTTCTGGAACTAGGTGTATAAAATTACAATTTGCAGGTTTAACAAACTTTATTGGAAAACAGCTAAAACATGCATTAACATTTTTCTACCATTTATAATTTTTTTAAGTCTGGGAAACAAGTTATAGTTTATCAAAAAGGTTTAGCAAAGTGAGTGCCGAATTTTAAACTTTTTATTAGTAGTTAATTTATATTATTATTTTGTTTTTTCTAAAAATTATCAAATACGTTTAATTTAATTCATTTGATGCTTACAAGTTTATATAAACATTACTTTACTTTACTCGTATTTAATTCCTGAGTTGAAATTTATTATAGATCAAAATATTTTAGTGAAAACATAAACATTTATTACATCAATCTGTTTTTCATTAATTAATTAAATTGTTTAGCCTGCGATTGCGATAAATTCTACTCGACTGGAAATTGCGCTGAAGGAACGGGTGACTGTGAATGCAAGAAGGAATTCGAACCACCAAATTGTGATAGTTGCAGCTTCGGCTATTTTGGTTATCCCGAATGTAAACCATGTGATTGTTTCTTAAACGGCACAGTCGACTTACAATGCGAAGCGATCGATGGCGCATGTAAATGCAAACACAACTTCGGCGGTGATAGTTGCACAACTTGCGCAACCGATTATTACAATTTTCCACTGTGTGAACGTAGGTTTATTAATTGTGAATTGAGTTTTACGTATTACATGTTTTATTTATTGCAGCGTGTGAATGCAATCCTCTAGGTGCGCTGTCCAGCGAATGTGAAATAATTTCTGGAAATTGTACGTGTAAAAATAATTACGGTGGAAAGCAGTGCGATCAATGTCAGGATGGCTATTATAATTATCCGTCTTGTCCATGTAAGTAACCTTAGTTAATGAAAGAGTGTTGGTAGTTTTTTCTTCTTAGGTGAATTTTAAGTAGACTACAATGCACTCCCGATAATCGGTATTTATAACAAGTTAGGGAGGCACGGATATTTAAAAATATAGATAATCCGAAAAATATATTTTAAATAACATATATTAGAATTCAAATTGTTGTTGCAATATGGGGTTCAAGCTTTTAAGCTATAATCTTCATGTAGTTTCTACACTGTATTGGAAATTTTCTACAAGATATTTATTCTCAACCTTTCTCAGTAGTGCTACAATCTTAACCATATTGATTCTATAGGAGGCAATTTATTATAATTTTGGCTATTAAGATTGACAAATTTACAAATAAGAGTTGTTGAAGCTCTTGAAAATTGCCTTTTATTTTTTTGTGAATCTGAACTCAGCGCGGATATTCCAAAATTCGGATTCACCTCGCATAAGTAATCGGGGATACGGAGTATTTATAGTAACTGTTAAAGATTTAACGTCAACTTTACTTTATGCAAAAAAGTAATTGCTGTAATTGAAAGATTTCAGGTACTACTGCATTGTATATTTTGCACAAATGTGATTTTTAACCTCCACATTTTTGAGAGTTTTTGAAAAGCAATTTAATATTATTTAATAAGATAAAAATTCTTATGTTATTTTTCAGATTGTAATTGCGATGTTAAAGGAACAGAACCAGGCATATGCGATAAGTCAACCGGCAAATGTATTTGTAAGGAGGGCTACGGCGGTGAACGTTGCGACCAATGCATTCCAGGTTTTTACGGTTATCCGGATTGCAAGCCATGCAATTGTAGCTCGGCTGGTTCTATTTCGACTGTATGTGATGTCGGCGGAAAATGCACGTGCCTTTCTAGCTTTGCAGGACGTACATGCGGCCAATGCAGTCCCGGACACTATAACTTTCCTGAATGCTTGCGTAATTTATGCTTATTTAAATACAAGTTGCCTGATGTAATTCAACATTGAATTTTAGCATGTAATTGCGATAGTCACGGTGCTATAGGCCTTAGTTGCAACGAAGGCATATGCCAGTGCCATCATAATTTCGATGGCGATCGTTGCGAGCGTTGCAAGGAAGGCTTTTACAATTTCCCAGCATGCGAGGACTGCAATTGCAATCCGGCAGGTGTTATCGCTGAATTTGCAGGATGTGGATCGGTGCCGAAAGGTGAACTGTGCGAGTGCAAGGAACGTGTTGAGGGTAGAATTTGCGATAAATGTAAACCACTATTTTGGAATTTGAATACACAAAATCCGGATGGTTGCGAGCAATGTAATTGTAACATTCCTGGCGTTCTCGGCGGTATTGCAATTTGTAATAGTGATCATGGGCAATGTACGTGTAAACCATCAGTTGTTGCAAGAGGCTGCACAGACTGCGCAGACGGAACATACGATTTACAAGAAGAAAACTTATTTGGTTGTACCGGTTAGTAAATTTTTTGCGATAAAAATAAAAATGTTAAAATTGGGTGATTGACTTATTCTATATTTATTATAGATTGTGGTTGTGATGTTGGCGGTTCAACATCATCAGTTTGTGATAAATCCTCAGGACAATGTACGTGCCAACCGAGAGTAACAGGACGTACCTGCAAAGAACCGCTACAAATGCATTATTTTCCAACGTTGTATCAATTCCAATATGAAGTTGAAGACGGCAAGACTCTAGATTCAGATGTTCGGTATCTATACGATGAAAAAGATTTTCCAAATTATTCATGGAAAGGATATGCCGCATTTTCAGTAGTTCAAGTAAGAACCAAATATTGTTTTATAATTTTCATAAAGATGCTAAACAATTAACTTTATAGCGGGAGATTTTCCAAGACATCTACATTTACAAACCATCCATCTATCGAATGGTTTTGCGCTATGTTAATACCAATCCTGACACATCAAGTGGTAACATCAAAATAGTACCTGATAATCCAAGCGATATTGAACAAAAGTATCCTATCGAATTTAAAAATACAACCAAACCAGCATTTGTTACATTAACTGGAAGTGGTGCGCCTGTTGCGCTAGTTATGAATCCTGGTAAATGGACTGTTCATATCATTGCTGAGAAAAATATTTTATTGGTATGTATTTGACGGAGTTATTCATTTTGATTAATTACTGCTAATATTAAATTATAATAATAATGTTCCTATTTTAGGATTATTTTGTTTTGTTGCCTGAAGAATTTTATATGGCGTCAATTCTAAATAGTAAAGTGGAAGATCCATGTGTTGTAGGCGATAAAGGGCCATGTCGTGAATTTTCTTATCCTAATATCACAGCTTATGATACCAGTTTAGGATCAGGTGCTTACATTGATATGGGCTCGAAAAATTCACAACAACCAACTGAATATTACGAAAATTTCGATGTAAGTTGTAGCTATCTTTAATTTATAACTTTATTTATTAAATGAAAACATACCTTTTGCAGCATCTATCACAAATAGGAGTCGCAAATCGAGTTCCTTATATAAATCAAGAGCAGGATGAGCTTAGTTATAACATAACTTTAACAAAATCTGGTCGTTACGTTATTCTAGTAAATTATTTAACGCCAATTGACGATCAACGTACTCACACCGTAAATGTTTCGCTACTATCAAATAATGATGTCGGACAATACACTAAGCATAAAGTAGTTTTATATAATTGCCCATATAAAACAGTTTGTAGACAAGTTGTTACAACTGAAGATGGAATTGTTTCCGTATATAATGCAGATGAAAATACAATAAATTTGAAGTTGAAGGTAAAGGTGTGGATTAACATATTTTCTATTGTTTTTACACAAATTTACTTTACAGGGTACTGATTCAAATGTTGGAATTCAGTCCATTGTTGCAATTCCGTATGAAGAATGGTCATTTGATTACATTCAACCGCGCCCGATTTGTGTAAGAAAAGGCGATTCATGTGTACGTCCTACCTTCACAAATCCACCTGAATCTAAAAAGATTCAATTTGAAAAGGAAGCAATCAACGAGGAAAATCAAATCAAGGTTGTGAATTTAGCAAATGCCACATATGTGCATCTGAATAATTTAAATCCAACACAAAACATTGTTGATGTGCGCTCTAAAGTGCCAACACCAGGTTTGTACTCGTTTGTCATACACTATTATCAACCGGATCATCCAGGTAAACAATAATATTTGTTTAGAAAACATTCATTTTATGTTACAATTTTATATTAGCATACGATTTGGATGTGATTATACAAAATGGGCTGTTTTATGAGGCCAAATTGCCAGTCAGACATTGTCCGTCAGAGTCTGGGTGTAGAGCATTAGTTGTACAAAAAGATGGTATTCAACGATTTTCTTTAACTGAGAATTTCATGATCACTCTCACAGTAAGTATTATTTAATAAAGAATTATAAATCTTTTTGTCCTTTTTTATATTTAAAAACTAAATTTAGAAAGTGAATCTGGTAATCAATGTGTAGATGGAGGCTAACAAGTTTTATCTAACTAAGAGTAATGTTGTCAAACTTGGCATCTCCGAACAGGCTTACAAGAAAATCCTCGTAGATAGCGCATAAATCGGCGTACTCCCCGACGCACTTCTCTTACTTTGCGTACTTTCCCTGGACTTATTATTATCGCTCAGTACGCCTGTCGCTAATCGTCTACTATTTTTGATTGGTCTAGATATTTGTTAATCTAAACAACATTCGGTTACCTACGTTAAAAGTTACTGAATTCGATACCTTAGAAAAAACAAAGAAACTGCACGTAACTACGAGTTTAAAGTACGCTGGGTGTGGTATGGATTTTGAGAAGGGACTAAAAATAAAAAAAAATGCAAATTGCGGTTACGTTCATTGAGCACATTTATAAATATTTTTGTTTCTTTTTCTTTGATAATTTTAATTAAAATAGGTATCTCTTCGTAATGTCATATTTTTATAAATGAAAATTTTTTGAATGAAATTTTTTGGCAAAAAAATTGTCATTACTCTCACATACTTCCAAAATAAGAAGTTATTTTTTTTAATATTAACATTTGTGGCTTATGAACGTTCCCGCGTTTTGCACGTGGAAAGGCCAGCCTTAAAGACAACGCTGCGTAATGCCAATAAACCGTTACTCAATTATAAAATTATCGCATAAAATCTTCTTTTTTCTTTTTTGAATCATATAGGTCCTTTTTTTTTCTTAAACAAACTCATGTGAATTGATATAAAACGATAAGCTAAGAAGTTTAACCAGCTACAAAGATAAATATAGGTATAATAACTTCTAATGAAATGTCTTTTACTTTCATTTTGAGACTAAAATTTAATCCGAACAATGTCACCAACACGAAGAAGTTCCATCGGCTGTAGCTAGCCGATCCTTTGAAAAATATCAAAATTAACGCGGAACACGACTTAAAATTACTTAGAATGTTGCAAAAAGACCGTTATTGCAGCATGATAACTGAAAACCTTATACCATTCTTGAAACACACCAAGTTTTTAAAGATTTTCGTTAGGAATTGCTTTTACACCTGCCATATGTACCAGATCTGCGAATACAATGTTTTCCCAGATATATTAAAGTTGTTGGTGGATATTCAATTTAAAGGTGTAGCTAATATAAAACTGGCTGTGGACCAGTGGATTACAAAGACAACGAAAACAAATTGTTTAACTTTATTTAAAAAAAATAGGGAAGGACTATCTACATCTACTAAATTATATACTACTAATAGTTATTATTGAAATAAATATCTTATACAAATTTGGAAACACCCCTCGTAAATAAAATTAATTTTCAATTTGATTAGTTCGATTCTTAAATTAACATATTCATATAATGCATATTAAAATAATACATAATCTTATTTTAGTTGCCGAAAAATAAAGAGCTCTTCCTCGATTACATCTACGTTATACCTCACGATCTTTATTCATTGCGCTATCTAGAAGAAGACGATTTAGATCGCACTGGTGAATTTATAGCAAATTGCGGTAACAATCACTTCTATATTAATACAACCGAAGAGGATGGATTCTGTCGCGATTCAGTCTTCTCCATCACAGCTGGTTACAACAACGGCGCGTTACCTTGCCAATGCGATTACGATGGATCGTTAAGTTTCCAATGCGACAAATTTGGTGGACAATGTCAATGTCGTGAAAATGTGATTGGCAGACAATGTTCAGCGTGTAAAACAGGCTACTACGGTTTTCCAAATTGCAAACCATGTAATTGCCCAACAAACTCCTATTGTGAACCGAATACTGGGCAGTGTATTTGCCGATCGAACGTTATTGGTGAACAATGCGATCAATGCGCACCATTAACATACGGTTTTGATCCTTACAATGGTTGCAATGAATGCAAATGTAATCCGCTTGGAGTCGAACATAGCTTACAGTGCGATATTAATAACGGAAGCTGCCCGTAAGTATTTTTATTTATAATTTAATTTATTTTCTAATTGCTAATTTCTAGATGCAAAAATCACATTGTTGGACGTAAATGTGATGCCTGTGAACCTGGTTATTTTGCATTCCCATATTGCGAGCCATGCGAATGTGAGCTGCGAGGTACGATTGACGAGATTTGCGATCAACAAACTGCTGAATGTTTCTGTAAGAAATTCGTGACGGGACCGGCGTGCGATATTTGTATGGACGGTACATTTGATCTCCAAGACACAAATGATGTAGGCTGTACGGAATGTTTCTGCTTTGGAAAAACTACGCGTTGTTATAGCTCTTCGCTACTAAAATCCTACTTATTTAATATGGATGATTGGAATGTGATGGCAGTTAATATTACAAATGAAAACTTTGAAATTACACGTTTGAATCTAACTATGCATAAGGTTGGTGATAACTCTGTTGGAGTCGATGTTGGCGATGAAGATTTGCGTAATCAAACGATTTATTTTGGAGCTCCGCTTGCGTATCTAGGAAAACGATTAACTGCTTATGGTGGACATATGAATTACACCTTGTTTTACACCTTAGGAGAAGCCTCAGGTATTAATCATTCCCTTAATGTTTCTCATTAAGATTAAATGTGATAAAAATAACTTTAATAATATAATTTAAAGTGACGAAAAACTTGATGATTTAAATATAAATTTTATGTGGTATATTTCATTGCTAATTATATTCTGTAGAGACCATAGTTTCTTCATAAAAATACACTAATATACTGCAGGTTTTACAACATTTTATCAACTGCTGATAGTTAAAAAATGAAACAAGTGTTGAATGTAACAAAATTACAGTACAGAGTATAATTAGCAACGGAATATAGCAAATTCATAACTGTAAAGAAGGCAAAAAACAATATATAAATTTTATATTTCAGGTAAAGCAACGATGAAGCCTGATGTAATCCTAGAAGGCGCCCAGAACTATTTAATTTACAACAGCTTCGAACAACCGGCAGTTGCACAAGACTTCCTTCAATCGCTAACTCTAGTTGAATCAAACTTTATTCTTCCGAATGGTTTGCCAGCGAAACGTGAACATTTAATGACTGTCTTAAAGGACCTACAGGGTATTTACGTGCGCGGCACATATTCAAGCGGTACTAAAACAACACGCCTTTCGAACGTTGTTCTAAACGACGCTGTGAGATTTATCAACGATACGTATTACTATGAATTGGCAACATCCGTTGAGCAATGTGATTGCCCACCCAACTATCAGGGTTTATCTTGCGAGGAATGCTCACCTGGATATTATAGAATAAGCACGGGACCACATGGCGGTTACTGCGTTCCATGTCAATGTAACGGACATGCACAGGAATGCGATGTTAATACTGGAGTGTGTATTGATTGTCAGCATAATACGATTGGAGATCATTGCGAAAAGTGCTCGGTTGGTTATCATGGCAATGCCTTGCAGGGCACCCCAAAAGATTGCTTGATTTGTGCTTGTCCACTACCTATAACGTCAAACAAGTAAGTGGTCTTCGTAAATCAAATCTGTCTTTATAGCTTACTTATCATTTTAATTCAGTTTTGCAACATCGTGTGAAGTTAGTGGTGATGGGGAGCGAATTAGTTGTGATTGTGTGGAAGGCTATACAGGTGGTAGATGTCAATCGTGTGCAGCAGGTTTCTATGGGCGTCCTGAAGTACAAGGTATGTAATGTAACTTTGGGCTATAACAAACTGAAAGAATATATTGGTAATTCAATTCTACCATTCTATAAGAGCCTAGTTTGGAGATCCACGAGCCATGATCAAAATAAACCTTTCGTTTTCTTGTTGAGCAATTCTACATGATTGATTCAGAATTGCAATTCATTTATTCAGAAGGATGTCTTACGAAGTCAGGCTGAAAGTTTATATATCTTTTACACAGAATTTTACTACTGCTGTGGGAGTCGATAATATCTATTACTCAAATAAGTGCTACATTATTGTATAATAGCAGACTAAGCTAATGTTGCTGACCCCAACCAAGCAAAACTCTTTCGAAAGTTAAAGAAAAAATCAAGTTTATAGAGCTTTTACCCAAAATTTTATTAGCGTATTAATGATGATGGAATCATTTGTAATGATTCACTTAGTTGGGTCTCCAACTAAGCGTCTTGCTTGCTTTATTGAAAAGAGTATATAAATTAGGTGTTAGTACTACTGATTGTTATCAAATCAAACAATTCACAATTTGCTGCATTTACTTCAATTCCTTAAAATAATAATAGGTAATATACCTAACATTAGAAACAATTTAATTGCATAGTTACTAGTCAGTCTATGTATATTTTTGATGTATGAGAAAGTCTCAGTAATTTTTTTAAAATATTCTCTTTATAAATTTTAGGCGACTTCTGCAAGACATGTGAATGTAACGGTAACATCAATCCCGATGAATCAGATTCCTGTGATACGGTCACTGGCGAATGTTTGAAATGTTTAAATAACACATTTGGAGAAGCATGTAGCCTTTGCGCGCCAGGTTACTTCGGTGATGCAATCAAAGCCAAGAATTGTCAAAGTAAGATGCATTCTGCTAAACTTACGCAGCGATAATAAAATTTATTAATTTTTAGCGTGCGTTTGTGATGAGTTTGGCACGGAACGCTGCAATAGTTACACTGGTGAATGTATGTGTAAGAAAAATGTGGTTGGTGACAAATGCGATCGCTGTGAAGTCGATCATTACGGCTTTCAAACTGGACATGGATGTAAGCCGTGCGAATGTGGCGAGGCTTCAGTGAGCTTGCAATGTGATGATTCAATCGGGCAATGTATGTGCCAGCCGGGCGTCACTGGACGAACGTGTGATAAATGTGCACCAGGATTTTGGAATTATACCGAGTCCGGATGTTTATGTAAACTATTTACTTCAAACTTTAAAGCCTATTCTTATTGTTACATGTATTTCCAGCGTGTGGATGTAAGAGCGAATACTCATTAGGTTTTGGTTGCAATGCACAAACTGGTCAATGCGAATGTCTTCAAGGTGTCACTGGTGATAAATGCGATCGATGCCCATATCGATGGGCATTCGTTCCCGAATATGGTTGTTTTGGATGTGATAGTTGCACCCATGATTTATTAGATTTTACAGATGAATTAGCGAATATTACGGATCCTATCAATAACGAATTTGATGTAATAATATACTTATTATAACGAAATATTTTATTTGTAACAATACTTTTTTATAGTCTGTAGATTCTGGCTTCTTTACCACACGCCGAGTAGCGCATATCAATGATACCATCAGACAATTAAAACCTAAAGTGCAGTTACTTAGCCCGGATCAAGTTAATTTAACACCTATCATACATGAATTGGACAGCATGGAACAGGAGGCTAATAATATGAATCGAAAAGTAAGTACAAGCTATTTTTCTTAAATATAATAGATATCTTTATATTATCATTTGCTACTGTAAATCCGGCACCTTTATAAGTTTCTACATTTCTAATTATTCATATATAATTTGGGAATATCCGAAGTAACCATCTTATTAATCTTTGTTATACACATTTTACATAATGTCTACAAAAGTTAGTTGTTGCGAATAAACAATGTAGTTTCAAATTAGACATCAATATTTTAATACTTTTTTCATTCCAAATTAATTCAAAGATTCTTTACGAGGTGAAAATTACATTAAATTATTGATTACAGGCTAACTATTCAGTGGATAATAGTAAAAATTTAGTGAAAGAAGCAGAAGATTTGCGAATGAAAAGTTTAAAAGCATTAGAAAATGCTCGCGACGCAGCCGACGATGCTGTAAATATGATTGATGATATTGAATTACTTGCTACCAATTTATCAGAAGGAGATAGTATGTATTACAATTTTATTCTATTACAATCATTTATAAAAATTTCGTTTAGATGTTAAAGTGGATGCAGCTCGCCAATCAGCCGATAATTTGCTCGCACTCATGAAAATTTACAATATGACTGAACGTGAAGATGCTGCCAATGAGCGTTTAGATAAAGTTAACGAGCTCTTAGACGATGTACAGTTGTTTAAAGAACCGATCGACGATGTCACCAAGACAATTAAAGGAATAAAAGGTGATTTAAAAGAATTTAACGATAAACTAGATGATCTATCGAATCAAACTCAATACTCATTAGCGAAAACTGCAGAAGCAAATTTATTATATGATAAAAATGGGTAAGTTCATTCATTTTCTATACCTAATCTTTAATTTTAATATAACATATATTAATTTTTCAGCAAAGATCGATTGGAAAAGAAATTAAATAACATAAATGTTCAAACAACGGAAACTGAAAAGAATTTATTAGATTCTGAAGTTCTGTTGAAAAACAGTTCAGAATTTATTAAACTAACAAGGGATAATTTCAACTCGTTAAAGGGCATGGACAGCAACATTGCTTCCAAGAATGACAATTTCAATAATTCAATTGAGATCAATTTTAATAAACTGGATGAAATCGAACAAACAATCCCTAATGTACAAGCGCATGCCGATGAACTATCACGCCGCGCTGAAGAACTAGACAATTTGCTTACAGAGACTCGTAACACTTCGGAAAATGCTGTGAAAGCTGCAACAGCTTATAATGAAATCAATAAAGCTATTGAAGCGGCTGAGGTTGCGGCGCAGCAAAGTAAGGAAGTAGTTGATGCTACCGCACAATTGCTCAGTGGCATTGAAGGCGAAACGATGGAGTCCGATTCACGATCGAGCTTATTATTGGCAGAAGCACACAATGCGCTTAATAGAATTAAGGATCTTAATCCAAGCCTGAATCAAGTAAATCAACTATCACGAGGGGTTCGTTCTTTGCACGACCAAAATGCGGAACAACTTAAAAATATCGAAAAGATGGTAGAGAACTATCACACAAAATCATTGGATAATTTACTAATCGAAGCAAAGAAGAATGCTGAAAATGCAGATGTACACACAAAAGCAACGCTTAAAGAATTGAATGATGGTTTTCATGAGGTAGAAAATCGCACCGAGTATGCTAAGAAATTGCCGAAACAATTATACGAAGCGAATGCAGATATTGTTCAAGTACGCAAGCAACTTGACACTGTCAAAGAGAAGCTACCAGGAATAATTAATTCGATTAACGATTTGCCAGCACGTCACGCACAAGGAAAAGATAAAAAACAAGATATTGAAACAAAAATTAATAAACTAAATGAACAGATAGCTATTGCCAGAGACATGGCCAATCGAATTGAAGTTGGAGTTAAGTTTAATCCGCGCACAACATTGGAATTACACAATCCAAATAATTTGAACGATTTAAGTACATCAACACAAATTTCCGGTTATTTCAAGACGTCGAAACCGAATGGCTTGATTATGTTCTTAGGCAATGAAAAGGGTACCAATTTACGCAAAACAAAGACGGTATGTCAAAAACATATACAAAGGGTTGGACAAAATAATGGAAACACATAACATTTTGGCATCATAAACTTTGAATATGTTATAAAAATTCAGATGTCTGTAACCCTCAATGAACACTTTTCGTGGAAATTCGATTCTGCAGGTATTCATTGAGCTGTCCGCAGTGATTTTAAAAGCCGTGGTCTTGTGATCCTTTCTTTCAAAAGCAATTCTTAGTTTAGAGATAGTATCTTTTAAAATGCCAATGATTCGGGTTGTTTCTATTACACTTTGAAAGTCCGAGAGGTCTGCAAGTTTTATAAGACCATTTTTTATTTTTATATAGTTATTTTAAAAAAACATACCAATTGAAAAAAAAAATAGAAAACATAAAAATTAAAAGATTATGATTCCAAATGCTAGGTGTTTATTTTGGCCAACCACTATATAACAAAACTAAAAGTTAATTTTATTTTAATGATAGGATGACTACATGGCACTTGAAGTAGTAAACGGATATCCAATCTTAACACTCGATATAGGAAATGGTGCGGAAGAAATTGTTAATCCAAAATATGTAGCTGATAATCAGTGGTATCAATTTATCATTGATCGCACCGGACTTAACGCAAAACTAACTATTAAAGAAGAAGGAGAAGCAAATCGTGAGAAAGAAACTGTTAAAGAACACCAGCTTGATGGACCGTATTCCATATTCAATTTAGATAAAAATCAATCAAAACTCTTTGTTGGCAGTCATCCGATGGACTTTGAAGCGCCAATGAACGTTCGTCAAAACTCATTCGATGGTGAAATGGAGGGCTTAATGATTGGCGAAACACCAATATCGTTATGGAATTTCAATCGTGGTTATGAGAACAATCTAGGTGCTTACCAGCGTGATAAATTAAGAAAAACGCAAGCTACCGGATATAGATTCAATGGTTACGGCTATGCCATACTCAATTCCCGGCAGTTTGAATTTAAAGCTCGTTCGGATGTGCAACTCAGTTTCAAGACATTTGCATCCGAAGGTTTGATCTTTTTATATGGAAAACCCAGCAGTTATTTAGCCATAGAATTACGAAATGGAAAAATACTATACAGCGTAAGTCACTAATCCAGAAATTCTCAACCTTCTTTCCACTTAAACACCTAGACAATTACTTTCAATAGACCCCCAAAATTTAAAAACCGGAAAATATAAACCCTTTGAATACTATGAACCCTTTCTAAACTTTAATAGACCGCAGAGAAATCCATATGGGTCCCTTTAAGAATCCCTGCTTTAATCGTTAGGAAAATGTTTTTTATAATGAAAACAAATTAATTTCAGTATAATTTGGGCGGTGAGACGAAAATATGGGTGACACCACGTCCTTATAATGATGGAGAATGGCATACAGTTCAAGCAAGCCGAGAAGGTGCTAAAGGTCGTCTTATTGTTGACAATGTAGACATAGCCGACCGCAGAAAGCCCATAACAGGTAGTATATTAGAACCGGACGATACCATGTTTATTGGCGGTTATCCGCAATCACATGCAATCAAGGATGTATCAAATATTGATTTCGATGGATGTATCGACGAGCTCTTCATAATGTCTCGTCCAGTTGATTTGAGTGACAATATTAAAGCGTACGGTGTTACACCGGCATGTCCAGTCAAATTCAGTCGTCTGGTATCATTCCATGCTAATGCTCCTGGCTATTTAAAGAAAGATAATATATCATCTGCGAATGATTTGAAACTTAACTTGAAGTTCAAGACGAAGGCAAAAGATGGTTTGATATTCTACGCGAAGGACAGAAATCAAGATGCTGATATATCGCTTTCCTTACATGATGGTTACTTAAAATTGATTAGTCAAAAAATAGAGCTCGTTTCACGGGATAACAACTTTAATGATAACGAATGGCATGTTGTCAATGTACGGCATAATAAAAATGCTCTTCAAATGGATTTCGATGATTATGGCACTAAAGTGTAAGTATATCAAAACATATTTAACGATAATAGACAACTGACAAGATTTTTTATTTATTTATAATAAAAACTAATTTATAACTATTCGTATATACAAATTTATAACTTTAAAAATAATCTTAACGCTTTGCTTATATTATAAATAATGTAAGCTCGAAAAAAAAAATTGAAAAAAAGCCAAAGTACAAAAAGAAATCGAATGAAATTTTCATTTTCTAAATAAAAATAATAATTAGCTAACATTATTAATCTTAAAGTCGTAAATATTCACGATAGTTAGCAAATAATGTTAATTTTCATTGTAGTACTGATAGTGCGCCTCCGCCACTTCATATTCTATATGGAGATATTTACATTGGTGGATTACCAAAGAACTTTGCTCTAAAGAGTGGTGTCATTGAAGAATACGTTCCATTTTCGGGATGCATTGCTGATGCGACAATAAATGGAAATCTAATTAATTTTGCAAACGCTACAGACAAATACGATGATATCGTTGGCCGTTGCATATTAGATAAAGAAGTGGGTAGTGATTCGGATATTCATACAGGTAATTACCTAATGGGACTTTATGTTTATTTGAATTAAATAAATACTTTTTTAGTACCTATACTACCGCCAATAGACGAATTAGATTTCTATCCGACGACAGAGCCGGTAGCGGTTACCCAACAGCCGTACGACTCCGATTTTCCAAAACGAGGAGACGGTGGCAAAGATGGCGTTGAGGATGAGGACGAGGATCAAGATCACGATCAAGACGGTGATGGTGATGGTGGCGATGGAGATGGTGAAGGTGAAGTTGACCATACAACATGGCCTACAGGACCGCGCCTACATGAATTGACTACATCTACACCTCCAGTCTGTGCATTACCGATGGAACCTGAATTTGACGATAGCTTGTTAGTCTCAGGATCATATAGATATGGTAATAACATAAAATAATATCAGTATTCGTACAAATCAATTCATAAATTATTCTTTTAGGTAATGAAAAGGACAGTCGCTTAGAATTTAAAACAGTGCGAGGTAAAACGCGCAAGAGTTTTGAAATTTCACTGGAATTCAAAACGTTGGAAAAGAATGGCATTTTGTTCTACCTTGCTGATCCAAACCATTCACATTTCGCTGCATTATTCATGAAAGATGGATATGTAAGTAATTCAAACAAGGCCGGCTCGTAAAATTATGTTTTTTGGTAAAAATTCAAAGAAATTTTTCACTCAAAAATCATATTTACAACTATACTAAAATCAAAGTTGATCCGTTCTAGAAACGTATTATACCTATTTGAAAAGTAATACTAATCATAATCAAAATACAAAATTGTAGTGCACCTGTGTGGCTCGCACACGCTACAAGCCAGCCCGGAATACAAAAGTATGCTAACATTTTTAATAATAATTTTATTTATTTTAGCTCAATTTTGCATTTAATGTCGGACCAGGTCCCACAGTGTTAAAATCCTTCGAAATGTCAATCGACAATGTCTGGCATCACGTAACTGTGAAACGTGAAGGTGGAAATGGTACAGTTATAGTTGATGGTGTTACAGTGGCTGAGGGTAAGTCGTCAAATCCACAGCCGAAGGTATTACTACCACCATACTATCTGGGCGGCGTTGCCCCAAATATATTCAACCAAGTGGTCGGCAATCTGAATATATCTGAGTCATTCAAAGGATGTATAAGAAATTTCATGCTGAACGGAAGATTGATGGAAAATCCAGAGTCATATGGGGTTGCACCATGCTCAGATTACGTTGAAAGTGGAATATTCTTTGGCGCGAAAGGCGGTTTTGTTAGGCTAAAAGAACGATTTAAGGTCGGCTTAGAAATCGAAGTCAAGATGGAAATTAAGCCAAGAAATTTGTCTGGACTTATAATGGCAGTACATGGCAAAAAAGATTACTTTGTTCTCGAATTAGATAATGGAGCTTTGAAATTTACGGTTGAGAATGGTAAAGGACCGATAATTACACGTTACCAACCAAGAGAACCACATCTATTCTGTGATGGACAGTGGCATAGCATTCAAGGTAATTAAATGAAAAAATATACACTATATATTTATTATCATAGAGAAACACGCGAGAGGCGGAGATAGCCGAGCACTTTTTAAAGTGCATGGGCCTTACTGAATCTCTGAAACTTACCTGTTAAGACGATAGTCAGGTTCGCTTGTAGCCACTCTACTTCTTGTGTCCCCGCGTTTATATACCCATGGAGTGCGTGTTTCACAAGGATAACCGGGATAATCTAACAAAGCCAACAAATTTCGATTCAATGGATTCGATACACTGCAACCCAACATACAGCTCCAGCAGGAACATGTCATTGTATTGTAGGAACTAGGAGTACTTTTCTATGAAAGTTTTTAATGCAAATTAGTTTCAATTTCTATTTTATAATACTAAAAGGATTACCTTTATCAAAAAATCATTAATTGAAACATAGAGATTGCGAGCCGTTATAGTCGCACAGACATTATTCATTGTATTATTATATATAACTCTATGTTAATTATTCACCTGATAAACGCTTTTAAACTGTTGATGATTGATAACTTAATTTTTTTGTAGCTGTCAAATCAAAAAGTGTTGTAACCCTTGCTGTTAATGGCATTTATTCACCTCCTGGAATTGGCGATCATCGTTCGGGTTCGACAGATACAGTCGGATATCTTTTCCTTGGAGGTCACCGACTGATTGCAAGAGCGAAAGGATTAACCGTTCGTGTGCCATATGTAGGATGTATCAAAAATGTTATGGTGAATAGTAATACACCTATTCCAATAACACAAAATATGGTTGAAGGCAGCGTCAATATCGGTTCTTGTCCTACCAATTAATCTACATAACTAGACATTTCGAACATAGATAGCAAATGTGTTCATTTAGAAAAAATATCTCTAAAAAAAATAAACTTTTTTAATAATAAAATACTAATTATATCGTTTTTTAATTGACCTGGAATGATTTTTGAGAATCGTTTTTTTGATCACTATCAATAGATTATTTGTTTGAATAAAAGTACTTGATAAAGATGCTACGAATTTATTTCTCAACTCAATACTTCTTCGACAAATTTTCGGTTGTAAATCAATTTCGAAAAAAATACGGAATTTGCTGGGACATGTTTACACAAAAAACAGAAACAATTCCGAAGATTAAACAAAATATTTATCTAAATATAAAAAAATTGTATAGTAAATTAAATATTTATCAGAGGGATAATTGACGTAATTTAAGAGGTATTATTTCTCTAAAGTACATTAAAAAACTGAGTAAAGTACACTTTTAATTAATTTTTTTCCTTTGATTTAAAATGTAATATTGCAAAAGTTGTATTCGTTGTATGTACATTTAAAAGGTTAATTCCAAGTTGGCCCCCACCCTATGTTTTGTCAACCAACATTCAAATTCTGTTTACCCTGTTTACCTTTACATTCTTTTGAATTAAACGAGTAACGACCTCTATGATGACACTTGACGACATTATCGTAAAACGAAAATTCACAATAACACTCATAAATTGTCAAAAAATGTCAAAATACGTATAAGTAAATATTTGTAGATTTTTTCCACTTTTTCATATTTGCCGCGTAAAAGTTTTTTGTTAACGGTCTAAACTGGAATCATTTTTTCTAGCATTACCAACACATTAAAATTCTACAATGCAACATGTAAAAATAATACTGTTAACAATAAGCTAATAATTCTTGCAGCACCTATAAAAATTTTAACTAGTGAATGTTATTAAATTACAAGAATCGAAAATGGCCAAAATGATCAAACGAAATAAAGTTCAGTTTCTAACAACACCTCATTTCTAAAGTTGCAATACTGTATTCAAACTATAATTTCACATCTGTCAGTTATTTAACGATATTAACGGTTTTTACCAGTGAATTCAAAATAACGACGCTTGAAGCCTTAATTTGCTACAATGGAGAAGAAAACGAAAACAAAGACGGATACGATAAAAAATAAAAAGAAGCCAATTACTATACGACAAACGCTAACAAGCATTTATCGTATTGCAAAGACAAATCCAATAATGGTAAGCGACAATGCCATTAAATTGAATGACAATAAACAAGTGATACTACCTGATGCTGTAACACGATTTGAACCACGCGAAACACTCGATTTTAGAGATTCCTTACCTGTTGGACATAAAATAAGCAGGACCTCCATGTCATTGAATTTTATACAACGTAATCGCGAATCGATAAAAAATTATTCAAGAAATACGATTAGTTTAAATGGAGATAGTAAACCACCAAGCACAAATCGTACAAACTTTCCCATCAGGTCGAAAACTATCAGTGGCGATGTTAAAACGCAAAATGCGCGTATTCCTGGTAAACCCAAAACAACCGTTCCGAAGATTGAGTCTAGAAATAATCCAAAAAAGCCGAACGAAAATGATACTGTTAAACGTTTGCAAGATAAGGTAACTCAAAGCGAAACCATAAAGGCAGGAAAAAACGAGAAAACTAAAATGTCGTACAGTTCAACAAAAAGTAGTAGTAGTACAGTACCGTTTGATGGTAAGAAAGCTCCTAACTCTAGAAAGGTTATCAGTAGGGTAGCAAATAATAAGACATCGATTACTGCTACTGCTAAGCTAAGCAATAATTCACAATCGGCCAATAAGCCGGTACATTTTCAATTTATGAACAAGTCAGCCATGGTAGGGAAGAACAGACCAATTACAACTCATAAAGTAGAACCCATCAACAAAGTAGATAATACTAAAGTTAATAACGTCAACAAAAGTAATAATAAACTGGTGTGTGCTATTGATAAGGCTGTAAATCATTTAACTTCAACGTCACGCAAACTTGTACCGGTACGTCGTTCGTTATCCGCTCAATTTTATGATCGTAATGTAAAAAGGCAAAGTGCGCTAACAAAACCTGAACAACAAGTACTTCTTAAAACCGAAACGCAATCATTAAACAACTTATCAACTGTCGAAGAGTCTCCAATACGAACAATAACGTTTAAGTCACCTAGCGCATATCAGCGACGAAGCATTTCACTTAACAACACGCCATTGCACAAGCCGAAAATCGAGAAACAATTAACGCCGCATCCAAAGCAGATCTATGAACTGCAAAAACCACTTAACGAATGGCTGAAAGGTAAAGACTTCTCCATGTCCTCTTATCATCACCTCAAGTGTTTCGGTCTGAAAAATATAATTGACGATGAAGAGTTTGAGGAGGATAAGGAAAATATTGAATTCAACTTAGAGCGTTCGCAGAGTTATGAGGATTTGCATATTACATGCATGGAAAAGGAGGATTTTGATACTAATACGTTAGTAAAAGATGCATTGGAGGATTTACATAAGCTAATTATAGAAGTATGATTACATTATTTTTATTATAACGGAATTCTAATTGGCGCTATTTCAGGGCTATCCATTACCACAGTGCGAGATGTGGTTGGGATTCATTCGGCAAAAATGTAACCTTCTAGAAGAAGAACCACACTATTGGGAGTGCAGGGCTGCAATCGAACAGGCACGCGGTAATATTACGTCAGCTGTCGAATATTATAAAACATCCATTATTAAAGGAGCTGAGGTATGAATGGCTTAGTATTAAAACATTATAATTCATTTTCGAGCGATCATGAGATTATTGTAATGCGAAAGACTCGCATTATACGCTTTTTATTATGTTAATGTTAATAGTTTTTAATCAAACTGATATTAATTTCCGCGATTTGCAATTAAAAAAATACGTAATTGAAATCTACTGTTTAATTAAAAAAGCAAGCTAGAAATTTAGCCCAAAGGTATCATTAAATCAATGAAGATGAGTGTAAACGCATTTTTTAAATAAATGTGCCACTCGAAACATTTGAAATAGTAAAAATTTAATTTCGTGTTTTGCATCCCCAAAATTGAAGGCGTTTTTTAAAATTGTGAACACAATACACACAATCCACATTAGCAAGTAATGCAATATCCTTAAACATTTATATTTATTTTTTTGTTTATATCGAAACTATGGTCGTAACAACGAAATAAATGAATGTGAAATTTCAATAAATTCGATATATGTACATACATGAATTTTACGAATTGCTCAATTGTTTTATGTTAAAACTGAATTAAAGCGGTATCTGCTGAATTTATTGAACACATTGTATATAATTAATTGATATTTATTATGTCGAAATTATAATTACTTCATTTAGCAATATCCTTATATGATAACTTGTTTTTTTAGGTGGAACATATTGATGAATCGCTTAACAATCTTCTTGAAAAGTTTAGCTTGTTGAACATCGAACCAACATCTTTAAATCTTGTGGATCAAAGACGACGAGACAAACAAATTGAAGAGGTCCGAAATATATTCAAATCTTCAATTATACAGTTTGCAGTTCAAGAACGGGCAATCCAGAAGTACAGAGACGCTCAGTTTAGTGATTTGTAAACCAAAAACTAACATGTCTTTTTAGGTCTGCAAGCAAGTTTAGCTCGAAATCGGAGGAGAAAAAATTCCTTGCGACTCCCGTTAGACGTAGTACGAGAAAATCACGCACTTGTTATACTTCGACGCCAGGAATAACAACTTACGATTCGTGGAGTGAAGTCGATAAATTTATACAACATAACAAGCTGAATTTTAAAGGAAACAATTATATTAAGTAGATTTTACAACACTTTGATTGCTACAAATATTATGTAAATTAAATTTTTTATATTTCGTATAATCTGGCACAACACTTAAAAATGCGAAACTTTTTATTACCTCGATGATTATTGATATTTCAGGTGTGGATAAATTCACTTTATGATTGCGTTCTAGTTTAGTCACTAGATCAGCTGCTTCTTTAGTAATTTCATCCCTGTTTAAGCTGTTGTTGTTTCGATGATTATAAACAACAGCAAATGTCTTCTCTGTGGTGTTTTCAAAATGCTTCTTGACTAGCGGTTCCAAAGCTACTTTGATATCTTCGGGAAATGCTTTGCATGTTATCTCTACAGGTATAATGCGTATTAAAAATCGAGTTTGTTGTTCCTTTGTATTGCTGATGTCGTTAACTATAGACGTTGCTAATTCTAAAGGATTTTCCAATGTCGTTTCAATGAATAAAAAATTTTTCGCTCCAGACTCGCGTTGTTGAAATTTTCTCGCTTCTTTTGATTTTAACGCTTCAATCTCTTTGGCTAGTGAGTCCTCCACGTTGTCATCGGTTGTAGATGGTTCATTTACGGTAGGATATAATAAATCTGCATATTTATTTAGTAAATTGTACGATTCTCGCATGCAGTCCTTTTCACGATTGTTGCAACTGCATAAAAAACCTTTCATATTAATATTTACACCACCATATTTCGGTTTTTTGTTAGCTTTACTACTAAAATACTGTTTTCTTTTCGCTTTCGTTGTAGTGCTCATGGTACTCGTGCTTCTTATTTATCAAATTGAGGTTAGTTTAATGGTTTTAATGGTTCGAATAACTGCTTCGAAAATTCACAACGTATGTCTAAATCGAATCTAAATGTTGCATTGCAAAATAAAATAATTAATCCAAATTCATAGTTTAATTTTATGTGTATATGTTAAATAAATTATTGAACAACATAAAGTTTGAAAATATTAATTAACATTAAAATGAGTCGGCAATGGTAGCAATGTAGCTGTGTAAATAAAATGCCCATTGAAAAACAGAGAAAGACGATCCTTACAGACGGTTCGCACATGCGTAGGACTTCGCAATCAATGAATTATAAGTAATGCGGCGAATTCAAAATATAAAAGTGTTTGCGTTTCTACAAAATCAATGTAGATTGAAGTAAGATTTATGAACAATTTTACAAAAAAAAATCTGTAAAGTGCCAATAGTTTTCACCTTGCATGATTAGAGAAACTTTTGATTTTATTGTAATGAAAATTTTAAAGTATCTGAAAAAACAGCCTCTATAAATTCTTAAAGCTAATTATATTTCAACCACTTTAACAAGGAAAAAGCTACTGTGAGGTACTTTTATGTAAGGAAAAAAAAATAAATACATGATATTAAAATAATGAGTTTGGTACTGTAGCATAATATTTATTTTTTATTTTAATAGCAAACTAGCAAATAAAAAATAAATATTATGCTACAGTACCAAACTCATTATTTTAATAACACAGAAGCATATAAGCAAGATGGATCATATCAATACATTATAGTTATTCTCCGGAAAATGAGGTTGGTCGATGCAAGCAACTTGAACGTAAAGCGAAACAGCGCTAAACGGGGTACATGCTGTTGTTAATATGTATGCAATATCGGCGAGATGTAAGAGATTATCTTAATTAATTAATAAACACCTTTGCCACATTTCTTCTAAGAGGTGTTATATTATCTTTCGTTTGCATTTCTTACATTATACAAACAATATACAAACTACCCGATTTTGTAATGTTTAGAAAAAAGTCGACGTATTTTATATGCATAAATTCTAAGAAATTTCAGAATTTTTTAATTTAAATTAAAGCTGCGTGCCACGGAGTATGATTGTATTTTTATCTAAAATTGAGGCTTGTATTCCACATAATTAGAATGATTCGATTAAACCAAATATGTATCGTTATGTTATTGCCATTTTGGCGATAATATCATAATGCTCTTTTCATAAAAGCCTTCAGCCGAATTGGCAAAAAACTATGTGATAGTTCATTTTCAAACGCTTCTTTTGCAGCAATATTTTCAAAAATGATAGTCGCTTATTGCCAGGTCAGGACTATAAGATGGACACAACAGCACTTTCTAACCAAAGTTCCGTAGCTTCTGTCCTATTGGTACACAATTACGGTCGGGCCAATGCTGCTTGTTTTTGGGCTATTGCCTCTTTTTGACGGTCCAATTGTTGACAATAAAGGTTCGAATTAAGAGTTTGGTATACTAAGTTAAAACTATGGTGCAAAGTAATATTGTTGTGGGATGGGCTAGTAGAACGATAACGTCCACTATATTCAGTGATTTTCAGTTCTGTTGAAATACGAATGTTGCCAAGTGTATTGTTTAATGTTTTGTGTATTAATTTCCTCCAAAAGTGTAAATCTATTTTGTCCAAAACTTTTTGTTGACTATCATTCGATTGTCCTCAACTATTCAAAGTTATTATGCACAGTAAAAATCTCATTTAGCAATCAATTTAAATTTTATGATTTGGTAAAAAAATGTGCGAGTTCGTTCTTAGTTTTTTAACAGCTTAACAGAAAACTGTTATTGGCTATTATAGTTAATAATTGTTAAAATATATATTTATTCACTTTAAAACCTAAATTTTTAAAATATCAAGAAAGAAATTGACAGAAATTTCAAATAAAGCGCCTAAACATGCAGCGTTGCTAGTGGCGCCCTCGTATGTGTATGATAAAAGCACACTAGCTATCGCGCTCGTTTTAATTTGTGTTTATGAACGTTTGCGTTGTCGGTCTTCAACATATTTGCTGTGTGCATCATACGTAGAAATAAAATGTGTTGTGCAATTAGGACACATGAGACTATTTTAATAAGTACATAATTATATAAAGATACAAGTAATTAGTATTAATTTAAAGAACAATGATGTAATTGTGCAACTGTTAACGAAGTAAAACAAATATGAAATTTAAAACGCATTATGAAGCAATTAAAGTAATAAATCAACCAATTATTGACCGTTTTCTTCATTTTCATGTTTAATGTAACATCTTTAATAATATTAATTGAATTGAATTGAAATGAAAGAGTAAAATGGTTTTGATAAATAATATTCCAGAATAATTTATTTTAATCGATTACTAGCATAAGCAGTTTCTTAACGAATTGACAATGATTTAAATTTCCCGCTTCGTATTGTTTTTGTTATTAAATCACTCAATGTCAACGCTTCATCCAATCAAGAATCACAATATTGAAATTCACTGAAAGACGATTGGTGACTTTTTCTCCTTTAGGGAGAAAAACCTAGAAATGTCATATTTGTCAGTCGGTATATGTTTGTGTTGCTAAAGTTAATAATTTCCCTATCAATAACTATTCACATATAAGACAGCAAACGAATCAAAATCACCGTAACGTGACATATGATTATTCAAAACAGGTAATGTATGTTGCAATAATAGAATTGAGAGAAATTAACAATCATTGACGGAAATTAGCGAAAATAATTTGGCCAAGGCATACATGATGGAGATTTAGCAAACATATGAAGGTAAATATTTGATGGATCGTAGTTACATTACGTTAAAATGTCGTGTTAGTGAAAATTTCAGTCACAAATTAGAAAAGAGATGACGCCTGTACCATCCGAAGAAGCGGTAAAAAAACGATCCGCAAGCGATTTTATTTTCGGGAAGGTGATTGGTGAGGGCAGCTTCAGCACCGTCTATCTAGCTAAAGATGTACACACAAACAAGGAATTCGCAAGTATTTACGCAAGATGGAATATTTGTAGGCAATTTCGTTAATTAAACATTGATTTATTTTCAAGTTAAAGTACTGGAGAAGTTACATATTATGCGTGAGAAGAAAATGGATTATGTAAAGCGTGAACGTGATGTTTTATTAAGATTAAGTGGATGTAATAATTTATTTGTAAGACTGTATTGCACGTTTCAAGATGCAGAGCGCCTGTACTTTGTGCTAACCTATGCGAAAAATGGAGATTTTCTAGAATATATCAATTCGAGGCCGTCAATGGAGTGCACGCGATATTACGCTGCCGAATTGGTACAGGCCTTAGAATTACTCAAAAGCAAGCAAATCATACATAGGGATCTGAAGCCAGAAAATGTACTGCTTGACGAGAATTGGCACATACTATTAACGGACTTTGGTAGTGCTAAAGTTGTACCAAATAATGAGACGACAAGTAATAATGTTGATGAAGAGGACACGCAAAGTAATAAGAAGCGGCGTAACAGCTTTGTCGGCACTGCTCAATATGTAACGCCCGAAGTGTTGAATGATGGTGATGTTAGCTATGCGAGCGATTTATGGGCATTGGGATGCATAATCTATCAAATGATTTCGGGCACAGCACCATTTAAAGCTGGCAGTGAATATTTAATTTTTAAAAAGATTTTGAATTTGGAGTATGAATTTCCTGACGATTTTGATGTTAACGGTAAATATTTATCATTCATCCTACTTTTCATTTAAGATTGAAGTACTTTAGGTTTAGAGTATACATAGTATATACAGTGCCAGTTAATCCAAACTATAATTTGATAATGAGTGTAACTAGAAATGTAAGTGTGATATGATATTATAACTGAATCCAATATATATTTGAAATAACAGTTATTATGAGTATTGAAACAACATATATTGTTGGAATATGTTTTGGAGTAGATTGATAAGATAAATGGAATAATTGTAATGCTTGATTAAATTTCCAAAACGTATAAATATACGTAGGTAAACGTAATGTGAAAATGTTTGTTCATTTTTTTATGAATAGATGACGTTTCATTTGACGTCAGGTTTTTATTGTCGTAAAAATTCCATTGATTATTTTATTAAATATAAAATAAATAATAGTGAAACAACATGTTTTCAGTTCTGCACTCACAATTTTAGGAAACATTTAATATTAATTAGGTACAATTTATTGAATTATTATTTTTCACAAGCAAGTAAATACAATTTATTTCATTCAATGGCATCCATAGAAAAATATAATTTATACAACTTACTTTATTTAGCATCTCCCAGAGATTCTTAAACAATAAGTTTTGTACCAGATTTTTGTTCACACGATCATTCCAAAAATTGACAAAAATATTTTTTACCTGACAATACGTTTAAAAACACGAACTGGAAGGTAATTTGTAGGGCAAACCCAAAAAATGAAGAATAATGTAATTGAGAAAGTCTTTTTATTGGAAATATTAATGGTTCAGCTTTAAAATGCCATATCTAGGTGATTTACGTATTGCAAAATTTGTCAAAATTAGCCATTCCAAAATATGTTGTCTTAAACGCTGGAGGACAACTAACTTGTCAATGTAAACTATAACTTTTACGACAAGATTATCTTCATCTTATCTTATGATAATATGCAGAAAAAAATATATTGACAGGTTGTTCTTCAGTAGCTATTTGATAGTACTCTGAATAGTCTAATTAGAGAATTTTCAACGATGTTCACTTTGATCGTGTTAAATTTGCTTTTTGGTTGTGCAATGTAAGGGCACTTTTAGAGAAATTATTTTAATTCCGAGCGAATTCTAATTGCGAGTTTAAATATTTTGCATTTTTAACGAATTTTGAAGTTGTGTTAAATTAAGTAACATATATTTGTACAAACAAGGCATTCCAAAATGTCATTTTAACTATTCAGATACTATCTGATAATACAAGATGTAACTTTTTTATAATAAATTTACTTTGATTTATAATTCTTTGCGATATATTTTGACCATAATTCCAACCATATTTAGAAAGATTTGGGTCCTAAGGTGATACCGTTCTAGTAAATTCTGTATGATCGTACTCTACCGCCTATTAATTGATTCGTACTAAGTTTAAAATATAATGTTTAATTAAAGAAGAAAACATTAATATGAACTTCTGGATACAGTTAACAATAATCGCATATGTATTTTGAATTTGCTTCTAGGAAGATCATATTAACTTTTTTATAAACTGGTTATGCCTCCTGTTGTTCCGTCTCCACATGTAATAGAAGCGTTTGGTGTGTCAATACATTTCAATGTATTATAAAGGATGTTTATTGACTAACTATAATGAAATCAAAGAAAGAATAAATTAAGTACTTGAAATTATTTATCATTTTGTGTAAATGCTCTTTCAAATTTGAGACATTCTTTCTCCGAAGGAATGTTTTCAACTTGTGCATCCAATAGCTGTAATATTTCATCGAAATGCTTATGTACATTGATATTAATTGAAAAATCATTATTAATTTAATTTTATATTGCTTCATAATTATTGATACTAAAAATGATAATTAGTAATTGTCACTCAAGGTGGTGATATACATGACTAACATGATTTTGATGTTTAATGTAATTTTAAGTTGACCTTAATTAATGATATAAAAACACTTCTTGTAAACAATAAGTTTGAAGTTCTAAGCTAGTTAATTACACTCAAACCTTGTATAATCAGCGCTTTGCGTTGCTAGAGATCTGCGTAATGAGTAAAACGAATTGATACGCATAGCGAGTTACTAATTTATTTAATGATGTTGCAGTCTTTTTCGTTCATGATTAGATAAAAAAATACTTCTTTCATCCGAAAATATTATATATCTTTGAATTGTTTTACATGTCCGAAAATATGATATACATTTACATTTTTACTATGATTTTATTTAAAATATAATTACAAACTGTCCAGTTATACAAAATTATACTGTTAGATATTATATTTAATGTTAACCTTAAGTGATTTTTAATCTATTTTTTTCAAAATTATACATAGAGTAATAATTAAAATTGGAGGGAAATTAATAGCCCCGCTTTGCATTTTCTCGCTTTTTTTAAACTCTAACAATTTTTGCAGAATATTACGCTCATTAAGTGATAATTCTTTACATTTCAAGTAAACTGGCCGTTAATCGCTTTTGAATTCAGCTTTAAGTAGATTAATTTAGATCCTTGTATTAAATAACTTAAATATTATTAATATATGCCTATTAACAAATATTAAAGGTACGGCAAATATATTTTAATTTAATTTAGTACTGCAAAAAGCAGAGCGCTGTGTGAACGTGTGCATCAAATGAAATGCGTTGGCAAAGTTAAATTAACATATATGCTTTTTTTTATAATTTATTGAGTTTATGTATTTGAGACAAGTAACTGAAAGGGAAAGTAGATATTTTAAACATATTTGACATCTTTTGCTTGTTTTAGGTAAGGATATTGTTGAGAAATTGTTAATATTAGAGCCTAATAATCGTCTGGGAGCGCTGGACGATGTTCCTTACACGAGCCTACGTGAGCATTGCTTTTTCGATGGCATACGATGGGACGATTTGGGTCCACCACCAAAATCTCACAAATTTATACGAAATGATGTTGATATTACGATATCGGATGAACTGGAGCCGGGATTCGATGAGCAAAAAGCTAGCCTATTGCAATTGGAGATGTTTTGTCCACAAACACCCGTGCGCAAAAAATCGGATAGTAATAATCGCAACATTGCCGAACTAGATGGTGATGAGATTGAGCGACGATTGGAGAAGCAAAAGAATAGTAAATGGCATTGTTTGGTCGATGGCAACTTGATTTTAAAACAGGGTTTAGTTGATAAGCGAAAAGGACTCTTTCCTCGACGAAGAATGTTGTTACTTACATTAGGACCGCATTTATATTACGTCGATCCGGCGACAATGGTGCTGAAAGGTGAAATTCCATGGAGTGCCGATTTAAAAACCGAAGCTAAAAATTTTAAAACATTCTTTGTGTGTACGGTAAGTTCCTATTTCTTTTTTATGATTCAAATATATATCGGATTTGCCTGAGAAAAAAACAGATTTTCATTATGAACTGACTAGTTGATATCACAGGATTGATCAGTGAGCTGATAAGTCAATTTACCTATAATCCGCTGAAATTTATTTTTGCGCCTTGAGTAAACTAATTACAATTAGTTCTCGTTTGGTATGGAAATTGTAAATGGCAGGCAATTTTGAGGTACGAGATGGGTTCCACTTGGATGGGATGGGAATGGTTGGGGTTAAGGTTTGCTCATTAATGTACTCAGTAATGGTTGGGAAAAAATTGAAAGTAGTTGCAACGCACTGGTCAGAAACACTAATCATGTGGGAATTCCATGGGATTATGGAAGTAAATAATAAGTTGTAAATTATGTCCTGTTAAGAAAATACGATTGGTTTGGGTCTTTTGTTCTTATGGGATCGCCTAAAAACTGTGTGTGACGTCATCTATAGTTATTTGGCGCGCGCTCGATACACAGGTGCTTCGGGTTTTATTTCTTGTATAGGGGGTTGATAAGATAAGCTTTTCCTCTCTTTTAAATTAATAATAAAATTGAACTAGTTCTTTCGGTCGGGAGATTGAAACACTCCTATGATCTAGCGACTTGGGCGGTTAAGGTATACGGAACCCAGGATCGAGTTTGACCGAGGTGCTCCAGTTCAGTCTGAGCAAAGACCCCAGTTCATCTGAGCGGTGGTGTGGCCAGTTCTATCGGAGAGGGAGAGAGAGCGAGTCGGAGCAAAAGTTTCTTCTGGTCAGTCAGAATGATGTTCCGGATTGAATTGGGTGGCCCATTTTAGTCCGAACGTTGGGTGGCTAGTTCTAAATGAGTGCGGAGGGCGGGCGAGTCGGATTATCCGTTTCTTCTTTCGATCAGGCAAAATTACACTTTCCCTGTTCAGGACTGTGGGCTCCTCATTCAACCTCAGTTTTGGTTCCATTCTGGCTCTCCGTCCATGCCTTGGCTATTCCATCTATCACTTGGCCGAACTTCAGCGGCCTTAGGGGAAGTGTGTGAAGTTAGATTTCTATCTTGGAACGGAATGTTTTACATTGGGATTGGGATAAAAGATTCAGGAATGTATTTATGATGAGATCGCTAGGGATTACAATTAACGATTCTATCCCTTCAACTACGGGAATATTTCTATAATTTACAATTAACCATCGTGCAGAATGTTAAAATATTTTTTTAAGTAGTATGAAGGTAGATGCAATAAATTACTTGATATTAATTGGACAGTTTACAATAGATCATTGACATTTGTCTAAATAACTTCATTTATGAATAACAAAAACAAATGTTGAATGATCAAAAAATATTTTCTATTCATTTTTTCTTTTCCAAGTTTTTAAATTTCATTAATTAAGCCGTTTATTACACAAATTTACTCCACTCTCTGAATAGTCTCAAATTTAAGTAGCCAAAGCACTTGGCAAAGTCAAAACTTTTTGTTTTGTAAAAATATATTCCGCCCGTTTACTAGGTACAGAATATTAAAAGCCGGAACTGCAAATCAATCTCTGCTCATCTATAAAAATATTTGAATGTTCAACGCATATTGGCCGCCGATTTATGATTTTGTTAATACGTATTTTTTGCTGCATTGCGCTACATCTTCGGTGTACCGTGAAAGAGAACTAACTTTTTCGATATTGTTTTAGCAATTTGTTATTATGCAGATATATAGTTATAATAAATAATTAATTTGAAATTTTGTTTTAGCCGAACCGTACATACTTCCTAGAAGATCCAGATGGCTATGCGTTGGAATGGTGTAAAGCAATAGATGATGTTAAAAACTATTATTATTCCTCAGGATCCTAGCAAATAAACAATATATTTAAAATCAACCAATCAATCAATCAACAAAGGGAAAAAATCTATAAAAACAAACAAAATTAGATAATATAAATATAATTAATTTCTATATATAAAATATTCTTTCTATATATTATATATTTAAAAGAAATACTTCATCTCTTTTTCTGTGACAAACCCACAATTTATTAGTGAAATATTTATTTATTTTTTAATCATACTAGTTATAATTATAATTATTATTATTTTCAATTGTAATTACTTAAAACAAAATATTTTTAGATGTGCGTTTGGAATCGTTATTTATTTTTTGATAAATAATTGATTCATTTAAATAAATCATCGAAAAAAATGATACTTCAAATAAGACTCGTAAAAACAAATTGTTAATTAATGAATTTATTAACTTTAAAGATTTAAATTATTTTATTATAATTAATTGATTGTATTATTCTTGTAGATATATTTAAATCAGAGCCTGTTTGAATGTTTAGCATTTTATTCTAATTACAAATAAATGAAATCAAAATTGTTGGTCGAATGTTACTTTCTATCCCAAGACATTTCCATTTCTACAAATATATGAACTGAACGTGGGTATGATTTCGATTTTTAAAATAAGAGTTATTGTTACTATTAAATAGTGAAAATATCAGATCGCAGGTATAAGACAAAAGGTGCTTAACTGTTTGTTGAGCCTTTGTTTTGCATGATGAAGCTATAAACAATATAAATACTTTTACAACATTAGCATTCTTCGATTTGTTTTGCTTTTTATTCTAAAGCAGCTGAAGGGTCAATGCCGCAATTACTGTGGTGTTAAACAAGGTTACGTTTAATTGAAATATGAAACTTATTTACAGATGATTGATATAATTTCCAATAATTTTTCATTTTTATGGAAGCTGCAATAAGCTGAAAATAATAAGTTGAATTTCAACACCAAATTGCTAAATAGTAACAAGCCGCAAATAATAGTTTTGATAAATTAGGATAGATTATTGTATAATGTTTACTCACACTACACATCTGCTTTGCATTAGCTTATTGGGCTCTATCTGAATAAAAAGTCGATAAATATAAAATAGGACAGTACAGTTAAGGTCCTTAACGGCTCCATTATTAATAAAATTTGGGAAATTTACGGAAAAGCGATTCTAATAGTTTTTCATTCTTGTACTGATGGAAACGGCAATAAACCTAAAATCTAACTTAACAACTCGAATTAACACAAAAATGTATTATGCTTTGTGACAAGCCGCAGATGATAGTTTTGATAAATTAGCATAAATTATTTATGGTATAATATTAATTTTAAACTTTAGCTTTGCATCGGTTTATTTGGCTCTATCTGGAGATGAAGACAAAAAATAGGACAACATGGTTAAATGTCTTTAACGATTTCATCGTTATTTATTTCATGCTAAATGTATATGTATTTTTTCTTTCGAAATTTTAAAACAATGTATTAAATTGGATTATAGCAGCAACAATTATTTTCAATAAATTGCGAATTTATTATTAGTTTATTTGATTTAAAAACAATAAGCATTGTCAAATTGGCGTAAAAAATTCTCATTTGCGGCTTAACATTTATATTTGTGTTATGCAAAACGTCTGACCCATTTGTGCCCGGATCCCAATCTGATGGTCACTATTATCAATGCCATAAACAAAGATAAAATAATAAGAAATGAAAGTTTGAAACAAAAATCATGCAAAAAGTGAAACCACTATTTATTTATTCATCATTTTTATAGGAATTAAAAATCATGTAGAATAAGATCAGTCTAAATATTTCATTAAAATAGACGAGAATGCTCTCGATTCTAATTAGAATAAGTGAAATAACCTTTTTGGCTTTTTCTGGTTCTAAAAATAAAAATTCGTTACTTTCCCAAATGTTATACCATGCCACAACATATTTCAAAAAAATGTATAAAATCAAAGATTGCGAAAACGCTATCTTGGGGATATAATTTATTACACAAATCTTTAATTGTAATTTACTTAAAACTAGTTTTCTTGTTGCTAGGCCGATTTAGCGCTGATCGCTTCATTCGTAACTGAATAAATTTAAAATATGGATTGTAAGTTGCCTACATTCAATTACCATAATTTGTAGCTTTACAGCAATCTGCATTATCAACATCGTACATATTAAATATGGCGCAGTGTCGATTTCACGATTGAACTTAATCAAAGCATGAAACTTTTATAAATAATTAGTTTAATTGACAAAAGTGCGAATGTGTTGCGTGCGAAAAACGTTATCACTATCATAACATACATGAAGCACACCGTTAAGAAGCGAATCAAACACGAATTTTATGTAAGTTGTACATTTTACTAACCTCTATTATAAATCCGCCCACATTTAGAATGGGAAAAATTGGTATATATTTATTCTGATAGGCGAAACAGCGCACACATGCAATTTTGAATCAATTTATTTATGACAATTGATGATGTATGATTGTGTTACATCATTTGGTGCATCGATAGTAAGTTAAATTTCATCGTCAAGGTGTGGTTTGGGCGAAATTTGTTAAAATTGATGCGTTTTCGAGCGAATGTTTTTGTTTTTAACGCTGCTGTCATTAAACCGAAGCATGGCCAGCGATGATGAAACAATTATAAAATAAGTCCGATCGATATTTTTTGCTCGAAACGATATTATTCGCATTATAAATCGAATCCCACGCTTCTGGTTAATAAAGAAACGATGAATTATTAATGAAGAAGTTTATTTATAAGAGCGTAACACAATCATTTTGTATAATGTTAATTAAAAAGCGAACGCTTGTTTATCATTTGCTTTTTTTGTTGTACTTGAAGTGGACAACAGATGGGAGCTTGATTATGCATTATATAAACAAAAACAAACTTGAATGCGTATTGTTTTTTTATACATATTTTCATATTATATTATCGAATATTAAATATTCAGATAATAATTGTTTTTTGTCGCTAATTAGCGCGCTAAAGCTATTTTATATTATTAAAACACAAAGCTGCACTGATTTAATTAGTTACATCTGCGACTTTCAAAACACTCTTAATTATTTGATTTCTTTTATCATTTTATTTCAGATTTAATTACTTTTATAAATCAATGTTATGGCAATTTTTTATTTGAAGGATGCTCTCAGAATTACTGTTTGTAGCCTACATTCCAATTGGAATATTTTTTAATACTACTATTAATTAATGATTTGCTATTAATAATTACCGATTTCGTTATATAATTATTTAAGAAAAAGCAATTAGAACTAGTTGTAATATAACGATAATATTTGGCCAATAATTTGTAGTTGTAGAATGCAATATTAGTTATTATTGTGTTTGATAAGATTAAATTATCATTGAATTTTTATGAGGTGTAAATAAATAACATATTTCATGCGATGGAATAAAGATATAAAAAAGGAACATATTGATAATTGTGTATACTTTTCTGGTTTATCAGTAGGTATCAACTCTACAAACAGCAAAATTTCGTTATTTGGGTGCTAAGTAAGCAATGGAATTTATTAATATCAAGATGGCTCTTAATACATTTTAAAATTAGACTAAACGCCGTTTTCTCGCGAGAATTAAGGAGAACAAGCGGTTCTTTTTTACTCCTACTTTCTATGTGTAATAACCAACAATTACAACATATTTATGTTAAAATATAAAACAATTTATTAGATTAAAATTTATATTGAAGGATATTTCTATTGAAACTGTATAATTTTCTCTAATATTCTACATCATTTTAATATTCATCATATTGCCAAGAAAATAATTTTTTCAAGAGTAAGCAAATGCTTTTGGGTTTTTTCATCTCACCTCACCCTCAGCTTAAAGAAGATACAAATTGCACTTAATTTAATTTGCAACTTTTGAAGATTGGTGTGAATTTGGGTATGAAACATTACAAGAAGAGGATTTATCAATCAATTAGGACACGTGCATTTTGTTGATGTATAAACAATTTAAGCTGCATTTATAAGCCTCGGTAGTTTTCTCTAAGATGCAAAATCTTGAAAATTTGTTCGTTTTTCACTTCAAATTGAAATTAGTACTACATTAACAATTTTCGTTAAAATTGGGTTCTAGAGTAAGATTTATCTATGAATTTTCAAAGAATCATTAATAGGAATAGTAAAAAAATATGCATTTAGCATTTGTTGAAATGGAAACTATCGCTTTTTCATCTTTTCAGTATATTGATAAATTATTAAAAAAATCAAATGTTTCTGCATATAATCCTTGTAAGTATAAAATCTAGGCATTCTATCGATAAAATAGTTCAGTGTTCTTCAACCTTCCTCAAACAACTTATTTTTATTCCACTAAAACTTATAATTTTCAAACTGCTTTGATCAAGCTGAATTTTTTTACTTATTGCTTTTTGATTTCGTTTCGGTTAAATTAAACTAAATGAAATTTCATATAAAGTTGTGCATAAAATAAATGTTTGGGATAGTATCATAAGATGCTGTTATTATAACAGAGGGTTCTATCAAGTACATCATGAGCTCAATGGGGTTCATCAAAGTGTAAAAGGTTGAAAACTCCTGACCTAGTAGATGCGTAGTATATTGATTTTCCAAAGTAATGTTTAACATGTTGTGAATAAAACCTTTGATTACGGCAAATGTCATATAAGAAGACTTTGATTTGAGATGAATCAACATTCCGAGACCTAGTGTATTTTTTTTGTCATCATCTACACTAAAAGAGTTACATAATGTTTATTATAAAATTGCAATAATATTCTTAAATATAAGTACTTAACCATAATAAGTCAAACATATAATTTTAATTTTTTATATTTGCATCAAGATTTTCATGCTAGTCATTTTCTGATCGAAACTAACCAATAAATGAATAAACTATTTAGCATTAAAGAGTATTAATTAAATCGAATATTAAAACATTATTATTGTTAAAAATACCGCAATATACTTCTTAACAAGATATAATTAAATAAATTAAGCACAATATTTCGGTAATGTAGCTTTACATATTTGCCAATTTGATGCCACATATTAAATTTACTATTAATACTATCTCTTATATAAAGTTGACTATTCAATAATGTTTTTTTACATTTTATAAAATGGCCTCAGTATGTTTGAAATTTATTATTGTCCCGTATTTTAATTAAAATTTATTTGACCTATTTGAATTAGTTCGCTACGTTGCCTAAGATCGTATATTAGATAAAATTAGGAAAACGTTTTCTTTTTCAATATTTACCTACACTTATGTGCATGTTTTGCCTGTCGAGGATACAGTGAATATATTTGCTTTAAAACGCCCTACCCAAAGTACATACACTTACACACATTTGTGAATAATTGCCTATGGGTGCTATTGAGCCGCTTTGATTTAAGTTTGTTTTGTTACAAACAAACAGCATTATGCAAAATCATAAGGCAGATTGTTGAAGGATGTGAAATTAGCATTCAGTGATCCAGTGATTGGTTTTAGTATTTGATAATTTGAACTACATTTCTTTTATGATACAGATATATTTTGATGGTTACTTAATCAAGCGTTTAAACATCCTGTCAATTGTAGTATTGTAGTAATTTCGAACGAAAAGATATATATTTTTCAGATTTTTTATTAAATTCAATTTTTAGAAGTTCCTTTTTATGAAGCATCAATAAGGGTATTGTTTTCCATGAAAATGAATGAAAATTGACGAATATCTTGCGTGTTTTCAGTTAGACTTCCAAGAAAATTTCATATAATGGAATTTATATTTAACAATGCTATTGACTTTTCAGCACAACTTTAAAAATAAAATGTTTTAGTTATTTTCTTTAATATTATAGGTAGAGTAACTTTTAGATAAGTAGGTAATTACTTACTTATGTATATTTAATTGGTTAGTTATTCATACATATAACACCTGTAGACAGAACACTAAGGGCAACAAATAACAAAAATGCAACATTCATGAAATAGGATTTGCATAATTCGCATGTGGACAAAAAATCATAGTTACTGAATTATTTTATATTTGTTCAATTATTTTGCTTGGGGTCGGATTAATAAATTTACTTATAATTTTTGTCAGATCTATCATTTGTTAAGTTCGCCCTTCTCGGCTGAAATTAAACAAACTTGACCGGTGCTTTTTATAAATGAAAAGATAATTAAATATTTTGTAGTAAATTTGATGGAACACAGTAATAAGCATTTAGTAAATTCAAATGATTTTTGTACACTCATAATTGAAAACATTTGGAAAACCAAAGTAATTTAGCATCGTTCGGAACCAGTGATGTATAATGTACCGCAGTTACATGTCTATGCAGCTTACAAGGTTTCGATTTTGTCGCAAAAATGTGGTCGGTTTGAAAAAGGATGCTATTTGAACGTCTTTGATGCAATGTTTTTGTATTTTGGACTTTAGGGAACTTTACTTAACTGAATCTTGTGGAAAACATAGTGAAAAAGTATTTTGCAATAGTCCTTTTAACCTTAAATAAAAGGGAAAGGTGGAAGATATCTATACACCTACTTAGCTGACTGTTAAATTTTATTGCTTTTTATTTACCACCTGAGAATAGAATCTAACACATTTGTAATATTCAAGAAGAATACACGATTTTTATTCTATTTAAATTAAACGAGAATTTCCATGGAAGTTACTATAAAAATTTGTTAAAGGGTGTTAAAAAATTGTCCATATTTTATTTACTTCGAAATAAAACAGTTATGATCCGAACCGGTAGAGTTTCACGTATTGTATCGCTAAGTACAGAAATATTGATTTGGCAAAATGTTCTGAATCGCTCACAAGCGACACACCTTTCAATAGGTTTGTCTTAAAAAATAATAAATTCGCTTATATATTTTTCAATAATTAGATGAATATCTATACTAATATGTGTGCCGTAAAGCGGTGTTTAAAAAATAAAAATAATTTGAATATTCTGTAGTAGATGATTTGTAGTGTTAATTTTTTAGTATTTCTACGATTATTAAACCTTAAATTTTAAATTAGTTCTTTCTTTGTAATTGAAATTTTTGCGATTTTCTTCAATGACTTCTCTTTGATTTATATTCTCTACTTTAAGAACATTTTATCACCTTTAAAATTTGTCAGAAAATGAGAAGAACTTCTCATTTTCGATAAATTAATGATGAAAAATTGACGGAAAGATTAAAGAGGAATTGAAAAAATTTATAATAAAAACTAATTTTTATGACTAAAATTTGCTAGAAAGAAATACTAAAAAACTAACTGAAAAAATAATAATATTTTTAAATTTCTTACAAACCAATCAAATAATTTTATGAAATTTTATAAATTGGATTGTACCTCTAAGTGGAGATGTTGGTGACTAAAAATCGTTAGAATCATCATTTATATATGAAATTATTTCGAAATTTCCCACATCCAAACAAATACCTGTGTAAATAGGTTATTTTCTAAATTGGGTTGTTTTAGTTATATTTTCTTAGGTATTAATTGTATATTTGAAGAAATGTGGAGATATTGGTCACTATAAATCCTTAGAAACATCCGTCAAATATGAAAATGTTTCTAAATTTTCTAGAAATCAAACAAATAGGTAATTGTAAAATATTTTATAAATTCTGTTGTTTTGGTAATATGTATTTTCTTAGGCATTAATTGTCTTGTTTGAGAAGCATGGATATGTTGGTTACTAAAAATCGTTAGAAACATCATTTACACATGAAAATATCTCTAAATTTCTCGCAAGCCAAATAAATATGTAATTGTAGGAGATTTTATAAATTAGTTTATTGTAGTCATATTTTTCTAGCTATTAATTGTAATTTTTTGACGGCGCTGAAATTAATTTTGCACACAAGCTTCGGTGAAGCACACCGCGCCTCTGCATAGCAGTATATATGTATGTAGATATTTATTTTAATCAATCATAACATTTGCGTTTATCATTTATCAGTAAAACAAATTTACCATTTTTATAAAACATTGTTGGTATACGCTGATTGATTTTATAATATAATATACCGGGTGTTTTTTTAACGTGAGACAGGCGAATAACAGAGAAACGGTGCATTTTAGGGGAAAATGTTTCGAATAAAAGTTGTTTAAAATGAGGGGGGGAATTCAATGGTACTAATCACTTTTGGCCATGGCCGCAGTTTCATGGTTATTTTGACATCAATTTTGTTTTTTTTCAAATGCATATGCCCATTTTTTCTTCAGAATCCCAATCTAAAAAGAAAAGTGTTTTCGCTGTTAAAGCGTATTCGCGTGCGATAGAAATTATTTAAAAATGCGCGAGTAGTATTTTAAAAATGGAAAGTTGGAAATGTTATATTTATGTTAATGATTTTTCTGCAATTTATGTCGCATATACTCAAATTTACATGAAATTTCAAACACAAATGTTATTTATTCCAACAACAACAATACAACAAAAATATGTATTTAGGTATCTTGTATTATTTGCACTCACTAACCAGATCAACCTCCATTCTCCAATTTTATTTTTTATACATCGTGAAATTGAACTTGTATTTTTGCATCGCATGCAAATCCAATTTATTTAAATATTAAATTTTCCAATGGAATGAAATCAATTTCATTTCGGAATCTATTCAAGTTGCATTTGTAATTATCAGAAATATAATGAGATAAATCGTTGCAAATCGATTGCATCAATTGCTACGACAGCACCACCAAGATGTTACAAACTTTGATTAACTTCAAGTATTACTGCGAGAATAATTTAATAGTTAGATTTAAGCATTTTGCGTCAAACATACAATTAAATGGAGTGAAGATCATCAAATGGAATATTTAATATCAGATTAGACAAACAACAATTAGAATTTATATGTAATTAAAATTCGAGTTAGATTTAAGCGAGTTGCTAAAAAGGCAACTACCAGTATGCAAAAGCATTTTACATATGCAAATACCAGAAACGCACACGTATTAATCAAAGAAGTGTAATTTTTTACGCGTTTGTGTGCGCATATTTTTAGCGCGTTGTTTACATTGCGCTGAGAAAAATCCAATGCTCATTTTTTCAATTGAATAATATTATTTAATACATATCAAACACACGGTAGTAGTGCACATGTGCTCGCTTGCTTGAGATTATAAATATTTTACTGGCTGATAAAAATAGCTTAAACGCACACACACATACACACATCCACACGTACACATACACACATCCACATTTACATCCACACATCTAGCGCAATAACAATCATTTTTAAATTTTTTTTTGCTGTGTGTTTGTATGCGTGCGTGTGTGTTGTTTTCCAACATTATAATAATTTAGCGCATTTTTGACGCGACAAGCGCCATCTGCAATTTATATTTAAAGAGCGCAGATTGTTGCCATGACGATGAGAGGTGATGTGTAGGGCTAATGTTTATTATGTAATGTTTCACGGTGAGATTTTTCATGTTTCTTATTAAGTCAAAATATAATGTTTAATGTTACTAATAATGTTTCGGCGATTTATTTGCGTTGGCTGGGACGTTGCAATAAATAACAGTAATAAAGAGTTGTATATTATGTATGAAACATTTAAATGTAATATTTGAAATTTCATTATAAAATTCTAATTTATAAACTTTCTAATACAGCATCCTTCATAAGTCTTGAGAATATATACAGGGTAATAAAAATGTGCAATAATATGTTTTGGTTGTATTTACTTTTGAAATTCTACTAGTCAATCTATCTAATTTGAAAATCTAAATAAGTAACAGAAAGTCATTAGGTTTAATTTCACAAATATTTCCTTAAAAATTGTACCAATTTCGTCTATTAAACCATTTTCAGGAAAATGAGATATTATGACAAATCCGGGTTAAATCGTGGTTTCAAAATTTATTGGTGTCTCTACTATGATCAATAAGTATTAATACTTACTTAATAAGTGCAGTGAAAATAAAATAAAATTACTATACTTTTTAAGCGTGGTCATTGACATTTTGTAGTTCGATCGTGTTTTTACATTTATTAAAAAAATTTTAATTATGCATAATATGATATAGAATAGTTGCAAAATCTTAGCAATTTGATAAAATTTGACGAATTTGTTTGAGATATTGAAAACGAACATTAAATATTCGTTAAAAAAATAAGGAATGGCTGGCAATTTGAGATATGCATCTGATTTGGCTTCACACATACAATCGTTTGTTCAATTATATCATAATGAAGATAATTAGATGACTTTTGGAATATTTTCTTGGTTCTGTTTAGTATTTTAAGCATGTACCATAATTTACATTTATTTAAACGAGTTGTAATATGGGACAAAAATCATATCTCAAATCTATAAGCTGGAACAAAGCGAGTATATATTTAATCAGATTGTTTGTATTTATAATACCCTTATAAATAAATCAGGAAAGATCCATAACTTTTTATTATAACATATCTAAACTTGAATTAAATGTATCTTGAATGTTCCTTTAAAAAACATTTTTATGGTGAAAATTGGTTGCAGCTTTTCTTGTACTTTGTTACTGTCAAATAAATACGAACAAATATATTTCTATAACACATTTTTTATTTGAACATAGCGTTTTTACTTATTTGAATATGTAGGGAAAAGGGAGTTATGTGCCAAACAAAACATAAGATTGCCTTGATTGTCGAGGCACATGTTCACGTTTTTGTTAGCGCACAACGATTCCTCGAAAAAGGGAACTGTAATCGAAATTACAGGCGATAAAAGGTAGGACCACTGCTTTTTTGATTTTGAAAGAACCTATACTTTTTATATAAAATGACGAGACTTGAAAACACTGAACGTTTTTGTCAAGGATATGAATATTAGTAAATGTGTATTTCTTAATGATGCATTTTTTTTCAATTTATTGCATCCAATTTTTAATTTAATTATTCAAATATCTAAAATGTGTATTTCTTATGTGAATTTCTCTGCATGTATTTATTGTCTGCTTATAAGGCAGAGAGCCAATGACATTTGTGTTTTGACGATGATAGCTGTCGGCACATATGAACATTTGTGTAGTAATTTTCGCACTAGCTTAATATTTGTTAATCTTATATAATAGATAATCCAGATGACAGAAATGGTATTATTCAGTAGGCAATTAAAAAAAAGTTGTTTAAAAGCTTTTGAGCCTTTCCAAAGTTGCTTGTAGAAAATTCACTATAATTGATGGATTAGTAGATTTGATTGGTACTTTTTAAATTTTTAAATTTTACTTTTTTTGACGATTATGTAGATACTTTATATTTGTCAAGTTTTATTCATTTGATTATACCTTTTAATCATACCTATTATACAATATAATACATGCAAAATTTCATTATATTTGAATTTCCAGTTCTGGTCTCAAGTGGGATAATGAAATGTAACTTTTACTAGGTGAATTTTAAATTCCTACTACCCAATTTATCTGTTTTAGTCAATAATAAAATATGCTGCATTTTTACACTTGCGAAAAAGTAATAAATTCAATTCCCTCAAAAAAAAAAATTAAATATTGTAAGTAGGTACATTAATTTTTGTTGCGCTCAGTTTAATAGACATATAGATATGGCCAAAGAGTATATGGCATAATTGTTAAGTTGACAATTAATAATCAAATCACTACTTTATTATTTATGTTCGTATTTTATAGATTTAAACCATAGGAATGTTGTAATATTTATGAAAATTGTTGAATGTATTTTATTATTTCTCGTAAAAATTGTTTTGATGTATTTTGATGCTAGAGTATTTCGTCGAATCGATCAAATTTGCAGCGACAAAGATGAGTGCAAACATTGTTAAATTTATAAAAAAAATTAATATAAAAGACTAGAAAATAAAAATAGATTATTTTTAATTTTATGCAAAATGTGTTTTATTTATAGAAATGTTTTTAGCTTTTGAAAAAAGTACTGAAAAATAAAATGAGTTGTGTGAAAAATTGGAAGGCTTATAAAAACAATTCAATCGTTTTCTTGTTATTTATTTCTGTGGTAAAAACTCAACAGAAAGTATCAAGTAGAATTATACCTACATACAAAAAAATAATGTCATGGAAATGGATGTAAATTGAATAATTAAACATCAGATAAAAGAGGAAAAAAGGGAAATGATGATTGATGAATGTCTACTAGTCCCTTGGATTCAAATTTCCTATAATTAATAAAATGTTATGTATTCTTCTATACAGGGTGAATAAAGCAGTACGTCTAGTATTTTCAATTAAATACTAGAAGGTATAATAATAATGGGGACAACATTATGATTGTTTGCAGAAAAGCTGGAAAGTGGCTTTGAATTTTGCTCTATAAATAAGTTGGTCTTAATTATTGTTATATGATTTTTGAGCTCCAACAAAAAATTCTTTGTAAAAACACTATAACAAAAATTCGTCTATAGACTAGTGAGATGTATCATTCCAATACGCGGTGATACAACGGTGATTCTGATTTTCGATTTCGATTTCGCTTTTCAAACGACCGCATTAAATTAGAAGTAGGAAGAATATGTCAAATAAAATTATGAATTTGGTCTAAAATATTTTAGAGTCGAATGCATCAAGACCATTTTTTGTTTATATTTTACATCACGCCTGCATTGATAAATTCTCCCTACTTCTAAGCCGAGGCGGGAATATGCCCTCTGACCAGTGGGTATTTGGCCGAAAAAA
>JARJDW010013482.1:0-10870 GCA_030264715.1 Adinopsis sp. GC000173
ATTAGTTTTAATCTTAGTAGAAACTTTATGAATACCTAACTGAAAATACAAGTTTATAAATTGTAAAATTTCGTGGGTACGTATTTAAACTAGCCGCCATTAAAACTATTACGCGAAATTCTAATTATTATTAATACTGGTGCATAAATAATTAGAAAATTGCCGTGTGTGTAATTGTTGGTAGTGGGCCAAAACGTAATCAAACCATCTGTATCATGTAGCATCGTATATTAAATTCGCAATTTTGCATATATACGAATACATACATACATACCACCACTTTATTTAATTTAAAAATAACGATAATAAAACAAATATTTATTTAATATCGGTGCTGGAGTATGGCAAAAACCTAATTCCGCGTTTTTGTATTGTTCATTTAAAAAGTAATTAACCATTAGCCATTCTCCTGTTAACATTTTATTTCCATTGATCAAAAATTAATTACAAAATATGCAATTAAATTCTGATCGCTAATTTATTTCGAAAAAAATGTTTTTTATTAATAAATAAATGCGGCGCGCAATGTGTTTTTCGTTTTTTCTGTCGCAATCATAAGTGAATAAATTTTATTTGCACACACACATAGCGAAATTGAAGGCGCAAAAAAAATCGGTGCACTAATGAAATCGATATGAATGCAAAGAGCACATGCAACAACGAGTTTTCCAGCAAATAAAAATGCGAAACTTCAACCATTGTAAAGATTTGTTTGAAAGCACGAGTATGAATGTGTAAATTTTTAATGGGAACTGCAAAGCCAGTTAATTACATCCAACTTGCACAATAAGTCTAGATGACGACATGCATTCATAAAATACACACATTCATACAAAAAATAATAAATATGAAAACTATTTTTTGTATTATTATTACTTACTCGCTTTTTTTTAATCGCATTTTCTAAAGCGCGCTCATAAGTTTTCTTTTAATGAACGTTCTTTACTATTAAATCATAGAATTTTTAATAGAGAATAAATGGAAAACATTAATTATCTTTTCTTTTAGTTTCTATAGAAAATCTACTAAGTAGAAATTTTATTTAATAAATTACTTGCGCCCGCATCGTGGAAATTATGACTACCACACAAATTCGAAATTTGAATAATACAAATTGTTATTATTGTATTTTAAAATGAAATACAATAAAATTGTGCAATTATTTTTTTCTTGTATATGTGTATGTGATTTTGCTTCGTTTTCAGTGCAAACAAGTCGAATAATTGTAATTCAATCTTGGAAACTACTTCCTGCGTTATTATACAAATATAAAATGTTTAAAGCGGAGATTTTAAGAATAGAAACATGTTTACTGTTTGTTTTTTCGATTAAGTTTTATTTAATGTGTAGTAAAAGCACAAATATGACTTGTAAGATCAGGAAAATATCATAAAAGCGACCTATAAGAATGTTTGACCTAAAAAAGGATTTTTTCCCTTCCTTTTTCCATAACGCAAAAAATTCTTTTCATATAGAATCAAATATTATATAATAATACCTATAATAAACTCAATAAATACTCTATTTAAGAAGAAATAAAAAAAATGTGTGCTAAATATAAATTAATCAAAATCATGGCGCTCCTTTTGTTTTATTATTTATAATGAAGCGATGATTAATGCATTTCAGCTTAGTCGCGTTATTAAAAAACTATCAGAAGAATTTTAATTAAAAATTATTCAGTTTATTTTTATTATTCAACACCTATTTTGTTAATTTATCATCGCGCTATTATAAATTAATTAGTATTAATGATTAATTTCGCGGCTCTATGTTGTTGTTTTGTTATATAATATTTTTTTTATTACCATGCGATAGATAATTAAAAATCATATTTAATGTTGAATTATTTCGTATAACGCATTTGATTTACAAATTAAACTAAAACATGTCCTATCATAAAATATCATTATATTGATGCAATCAATTGCTACAATGGTGCGTTTATGCAAAATATTAATCCAATTTATATTTACACCTATATTTAAATTACATAATCTTTACATAAATAATGCGTCGATTTTATTTATGCGCGCGCGCACAATGAAAAATCGGACGATTTAATAGAAACTAATTTATTTGCATTAAATATATCTATAGAGTGCGTTTCATTCAAAGATAAATATAATAAAATAATAAAATAGTAAAAAATAATAAACATTCAGTTTTGGATGGGATTTTTCTTTACGTATGAAAGAAAGTTTTCAACAATTTTTTTTATCGATATTTTGGCGTTTTTTATCAAATTTTTTATTGACTTTTATCCATATCAATCTCAACTGCGAGAAAAACTGCGTTTTCTTTGCTTTTTAAACGATTATGATGAAAATCTATAATTGTTATGATGGAAATTTTCCGCCCACGTAAAGAAAAATCTCTATCTAAAATTAAATGTCTAACAATCTTGGTGGAAATACTAAAAGAGTACAAATTAGATATATTTTTGAATGAAACACCTTGTATATTGGAAAACTGTGCGCGAATGCGCAACGTTTTAATTAATTTCATTACGTTTTTGAGAGTCGACGAAACAAGACGAAAAAAAAGGTGAAAATTAGGAAAAAGCAACTAAACTCCTTTAAATTACTTTTGTCTCTTATTGTAAGCAACAAAGCACTAACTAAGAAACATTAGGAAGGAAACATGGGCCCAACTTAAAATCTCATTTACGCAGACAGCGAAAATTATGACAACAAAAACAAGGGCATGGAATAAATAATTTTATTGCAAATAATAAAACAATTTCGCCTTTATATTTTTTGCCTGTTGTGTTGCGTAACAAGCCAGCGAACGAGAAGGAAAAAAGCGTGTACATGCGAACGAAATAAAAATGAACGAGAGAAAAAAAAGTATTTTGAAAATAATTGATTGGAATGGTGGCATAATTAATTGCAGTTCTGTTGCACGGGGCCAATTTAAAACATGCTTTCCAGCGCACTAATTGATATGTAGTAATTAATTATACAATGTCATTTGTGCTGCAGAACAGCGACCGACAAAGGACGCCATTCCAGTTGGCGGACTCAGCTATTTTATTATCAAATTTTAACTTTTCAATGTGCTGTGTAGTCGAAAATTTAGCGCAATTAAATTCTATTCCATTTTCACCAATGAATTGCCACTGATATAATAAAAAAAAGTTATTGTTAAACGAATGGTAAAAAAGAATTATTAAACACACGGATTTTTTTCTCTCTATAGTTTTCAAAACATGTTGAAATGTGTGTGTGTGTGTTAGTGTGTGTTTTATTGAGTTAATCTTTTTTATCAACATTTACACAATTTTAAAGTTGAAAATTTTGTTCCGTATTAAGCAACAACGAAAAAAAAGTTGTCACGCGCGCGCGTGAGAAGCGTTTTTGGATTAATTAAAATTTAATAAATTAATTATGTTATGCAAGGTTTCCTATTATATAGCAAACAAGTTCTTTTGAGTGATTTATAATTAATCAATTAAAGTTTTTTTCTTCGTCTTCTCCTGTTTCGCTTTTATGATGTCAAGATGCTAATTAACTTAAATATTGTCTACTATAGCATTTTATTTAGTCGAGGCTAAATATTTGTATGGCAATTAGAGATAAGCGGCTGAAAAAAGGCCTTATATATACTTATATATATATATAAAACTTGTTAAAATGTTGTCACTTGAAACATTTTCAAGTCAATATTTATGTCGTAATATAAAATATCACACTTTTTGGTCAATATTTGTACGTTTCGATTTTAAAAGGGTGGAAAATTGGAATGAAAACAAATTGCGGGCGAGTGGCAATTGCACCACCACCACCGTCCACAGTCACCATTCGGCAAGTATGTAATTGTAATAAAATTTTTAAGCGAAATGTGCTCGCATGCGTTTTAGTTTCAATAAAAATAATGTTGGATTAAATGAAATAAATTGCGGCATGTGTGTGCGGCTATGTATACGTATCTATTTTCATGTAATTAAGAATAAATGAAGTTGTGTTTTGCAGACAATAAGTCTGGTCATTGGGCGTAGGACATTGTAACAGCACCAGCAGCAGCAGCAACGTAAAGGGTCCTAAAATAGATCACGTGACTTGTAATCAGAGAATGGCCACTAATTACCACTGTAGGCTCGGATCGCAGAAAATAACAGACGACCTAACACTTCAACCAGGTCATTATTTTCACTCCTAACTTACAAAAGCCCTATAATTAACAATTCTTAACGTCCCTCACTTAAATGCCTATTAATTTACATAAAACTTGCACCAATTTTGATTAAAACATTATAAGTCTATGATGTGTGCTTTAACTATTTTATGAGCGTATTATAGATTTGATTAGAGAATAAAATGTTGCAACTTTCTTGACAAGTTAATAAGTAATTTCATAGAAGAATTAAAGTGCAAGATGGAGTTTTCTTATACAACTATAAAGTGCCATTAATTCCTGACAGCTTCATACTGAAAATACACTTTAGTAAAGATGTGTGAGAGGTTTGTATGTATTTGTGTGTTGATGCCAACCAACAAAAACTAATATGTGTGCACAAAGTGCGAACCAACGAAAAAAAATACACTCCATATATATAGTACTATACTCCTCTACTATAGTATATAGATGTAGTGAAAATAGTTCGGAAATTGATTTCTATTTTTGAAGAAAAGAATAATTGTAATGGAAGTTATTGAACAGTAAGCAAGCAGGGCAGACAGTTTCCTTGCGATGGCAGGATTCGACAAATATACCGCAGTGTCGAGCTGCAGGATATGTTGACTTGCGCCGCACTGCACTACTTTTCTATCTAGCCAGCCAGCTAGCGTGCACCTTGCCATCCCTGTTGATAACTTTTTTCACTTCACCCCCCGTCTAACACACACACACACACACATACACACAGATACACCAAATAAATAAACAAATATATAGATAACGATTTATCTTTAAATTCTCGTAAATATCAATCTCTGCCTCAATTTATATTTATATACCATTGACTTTCTATAAAACAAACAATTTTTACGCAAAATTTCCTCGCTTTCTCTCTCGATCGCGATTTTACGATGTTTATTTAACTATTTATTCATGTAGATGGATAATATAAATTAGATTTAATCGTTTATATTGTTATAAATTATTGTAATACGTAATAATTATGTAAATTAATTCAATGCAATAATATTGACTATGCAGCGCCCAGAACATCAATTAATTTAGAAATGCTCTTTCTAATTATTGTGCTATGTACTGTGAACATAATAAACCAAGCTTAGTTCATTATATCAATCTCCCACAATTGATTCTATAGTATTAATCTACATATACCTAGATTTTATATTTAAACAATTTATTAATTACACTCATTCGACAATTGACACAATTGCAATAAAACATCTTTTGTTGCCTTTATTTTCATACTGGACCACAAAAACATAATTCTGCAATGTTAGATCTCTGAATTAATTCATAAAAATATTATTTAAATTATTAAACTTTATGTGTTTTATATTATTCTAAATAAACGGTAAAGAGAAGATGCTTCTTAATAATTACAAATCTATTGCACCTTTTGGTCTGTTCAATTTATAATTGTTCCAGAATGTCTAGAGTTTTATATTGATAATTGTGAACTAATTCCTAATATGGTTATAATAAACACTTTTAATTATTAAATTGTTTACGTTCAAATATAGGTTTCCTCCTTCGAAACGCTAAAAACCGTATTTGTTTATATGTGTTTCTATTCATTCTATTTTCCAGGTTACGCATTATTCTAAATAAGTGGTGTTAGATAAGTTACAATATTCTCAATTTAAAATTGGTTGTTAAAAATAGAATATGTATCAAACATTCTGGCTTTTTCAGTTATTTCCAAACGTCTAGAATCGTTCTATATTGACAATTGTGAAGTAATTCTGTGTTTGCTTTCATATAGAAATTGTGCTTGTTGAAACGTTTTTGTAATCGAAACGTATTTTCATCATTTTTTTTTTTCAGAAACCTCAAATCAAAGTACTTACCGATTGTATATCTGTTAAAAATAGTAAAATTATGACAACAACAACAAAAAAACTACCACTATAAAGCCATTCTATACGGTTTTAGCTTTCACACATTTTTCAAGTAGGTATCTATGTAGCATGTAAATCGAGAGATGAGTACTGCACAACATATGCAAAAAAGCGACGATGACTGATGAATAATGCAAATAATGCAACCTACACGTTTTAGTAATTATAATATAACTTACTTATTACAACTCACATCATTACCGCACGATGTAATTAAATTTTAAAGCAATTTATTATTCCATCAATTTATATTCATAAAGAAATGTTGTGAAAATTGTCAGCGTGTGCGTACGTATGTGTTACATGGAAAGACTATATGTACGATATATACATGTATACATTAATTTAATCCAAAATATGTTTGGTTTTTCACCAAACAACAAATCGCTGCACATTCTTTTATGTGTTGTGCAGTTGCATTAATAGCAACGCAATTAAATTTAGTTGGGTTTCATATACGTATATAAAATAAATAATTATTTATATAATAATAAATATATAAACAGTGTAGTAGATCGGAAAATTTTAAATCAACCGCTCGCAATACAATAAACTACATTTAATTCTGGTTTTAAAATAAATTAGTATTATAAGCGCACCGATATTTTTGTTTTCATTCAATTTATAAACATGTTCCATATAATATATATATCTGTGTTGGTGTTTAATTAAATTGTATACATTTGCTATAGGAAACAATAGAAATGGGAAATTGTTTAACGGTTGCGAAAATTTGGCAAAGACCTGAACTAAGCAAATATACTTTAATGTATGATCTAATAATATTCGTGGATTAACTTGACTAGTAAAATGGATGGTTATCCTTGCGCCATTCTAATACGAATAGTTCCAACTCCCCCGTATATTCATTATAGTTTAATCACATACATTTATTTTCGCAAACATAGGTATTTAGATTACAAAAATATTAAGCGCTTGTAAAACCAATTAAAAATTTGATTTAATACTTATTTATTACCTCCTAAATATATATTTTAAAGCTCGACCGCTTTAAAAATATATTAAATTATATGTATCTTAATACCGTAATATATAGATCTACTCTAATATTTATTTATTAATGTTGAGAGAGTGCTTAGCGGAAAAATGTTCAATTAAATATAAATACCTCGAAATATTTTAGGTAATCATATAAAAAAAGGGAGGGATTTACTTTATTAGATGTCATTTAAAAAATCATCAATCGTTTCAATCGAATGGCATTCGCCCCGGCGAAACGTGATTTTTTGGAAATCAGCAGAAAAAGCGCCCAGGAATCAATCGTAATTGTTGCCTGACATTTACTTTTACGACTTAGTTAAAAACATCAATTAATGATTATTGATAAAGCGCAGTAAATGCGAGGCGATGTTTATATATTGCGAACTTTTCCAGCAAATTTATTTTTACTTGCGAGTGAGTCAAAAACAACACACCGGGCAACAAAAATATAAAGTTAAATAAAAAAAAACAACGCTCTAGTATACATAGTATAGCGGCGCTGAAATAGCAAGACAATAACATTTTTCTGTGAGTAATTTATATTCAGATATAAAATCATTATTATTTAAACAATTATTCTAAATGTACGGTAAAAGGATTTTTTTCTTTACTTGAAGTTGACAGATGTAACACACATTTTGGCCTTTTCAATTTATTATTTTCCAGAATATTTTAAATCTTTTTATGATATATTGACAATTGTGAAGTAATTCATAATCATATAAAAAATAAATTTTATTTTAAGTGGTTTTCTTAAGATTTCCATCTTTGAGCAGTTAATAAAATGAATTTGTTTATATGTATTAGTATTTAAATTATAGAGGTTATGAAAATCTAAAATTAATCTAAATAAGTGGTAAAATGACTTAATTCCTCATTTAAAATTGTTCACAACATAACAACACACTTGGCAACAAAACATAGAGTTAAATAAAAAAACGCAATGGTCTAGTGTAGTATAGCTGCTCTGAAATAGCAAGACAATAACATTATTTTTCTTTGAGTAACTCATATTCAGCTATAAAATAATTATTATTTAAACAACCATTCTAAATATGCGGTAAAAAGAGTTTTTTTCTTAACTTTACTTTACTATTGTTCCAGAATGTCTAAAATCTTTCTATGATATATTGACAATTGTGAAGTAATCCATATCCATTTAAAAAATCAATTTTATTTTAAGCGGTTTTCTTAAGGTTTCCACCTTGGAGAGGTTAATTAAAATGATTTTATTTATATGTATTACTATTTAAATGATCTTCTAAAGACTATGAAAATCTAGATTACGTACACGCATGACGAACACAATAGTTACATAAAATACTCAGCGCTGTAGTATTATAGCGGCGCTGAAATAGTGAGACAATATTTGATGAATAAAATATCGGCGAGTGAAAAAGCTTTCGCTGCGTATTTGTAAATAAATTATTCAATTAAACGTAAGCTGATAGGAAGCGAAAAATACATGACAATCCGGAATTAATCTGTACAATTCGTGCGAAATATAACGCAATGTGTGTATGTTATATATCTATATACATATATATATAGAAGGTATAATGTAATAGAGCACTTTGTCTACCGTTAAATTATTTATGAGCTGCCAATAGCTTTGTATATTCACACACGTTATATGCCAAAACGGATGCGACTATTTGCACCTGTTCCAAATCTAACTACCGCACGCATGCATATGACTTTGAATAGGAAATTTTTGCCGCGGCGCGATATCTGTATATAAATCTTTTATATTTAACATTTTACATTCGATCTGTGTAAAAATGGAAAATAATAGTACCGAGATTGATTCTTAACCGAAAATAAAAAAAACGAGTGATATATTTTTCAAATGTAATGGTAAATAAAACACATTTTCTACTACCTACATATTTTTGCTTCTTCCGATCGCATTTTATAGATATAGATATATTCCACACGAAATTCCAATTGAATTTATGTCACACAAATAGAAAATTCACGCGAGCGTTCTTTTGCACCATTATTTTTCATCTTTTCCCAACTTTGATCTTTCATTTTTCTTATAAAAGCTCAAAATTTACGTTACGGCATATACTATTTTTAAAACTCGAAAACTAGCGTGAAACTTGTAGTAAATCACCATTCGTCGAATGAAGTGAGCGAATAAGCGCATTTTTTTTTGTTCATCGCCGTCGCGTTGGTGGTGGTGGTGGTGGTGCGAATGAATTTATTGCCAAAACTGGCACGATTATCATTTAATAATATAAATTAGTGCCATCAAAGCGCCAAACAGTCAATAGCGCGTCGCACTAATGACCTAACAAGCGGCCCTCGAGGTCACGCCAGGCCCCATGAGACATTGACAATTTGCATATACCCGTTGACCAAACGTGGACCAAATCGAATATAGAATGATCTCTGGTGAATGCCACGTTTGCAAATTCAATTATTCCATCTGCATTTAGTATGGCGCAACAATTGACAACTACATGTATTGCATTTTCTATTATTAATAATTAAGATCGCTTTTTACATTATGTAAATGCGAATTACGACCTATTTTACAAGCGAATCGATTGAATTAAAATCATTAACAAAAATATACATTAATATCTCGCTTAACAAACTTAATTCATATCAAAATCACCGAATTTAAGTATAAAAACATTTTCTAATGCTTTGATAACGGCATATTAGTATAGATACTCATTGTATACCAAAACAATTTGTTAACCGAGTTAATATATTTTTAGCATAAAATACTCATTATATGCAGACTAAAAAAGTTTGCAAAGCAAACCTAAGTTTGTTAAGCGAGTTAAAAAAGAGCTCAAAACAAGATTTCATTATCTAGGACGTTCTTTAACCGAGGCATCACTGTATCTATAGATATATCTAATATAAATGTGTCTTCAGAGTTATATGCAAACCAAAAAAATAGCTCTAACCAAAAACATAAGTTCGTGAACCGAGTTAAAAATGAACTCATCACAGCATCTATAGATATATCTAATATAAATATGTTTTTATAATTATGTGGAGACCAAATAAATTCCCGAAACAAACCTAAGTTCGTTAAGCGAATTAAAAACCAGCTTAAATCAAAATTTCGTTAATCGATGCATGACTTTATCTATATCTAATATAAATATGTTTTTAGCATAAAATATGTTGTCCCGTTTTTTTAGAATGATTAATGTTTTCTCTTTACAACCATGAAATGTAATTAGATATTAAATTGTAAGTAATTTAATAGAGAGAATGTATTATATATAAAAAAAAAACGAAACGGAACGAAATAAAAGTGAAGTAAATAATTTGTTAAAGCAAAGCAATATATTATCTCGCTCATAATTTTTTTATTTGCAATTATTTCCAATGCACAATTTAATTTGCAAAGTCACGAACATACAGAAATCATCCTTTGTTGGGCTTGTAGAACGGGCAAAAAAACATAAACGTATACTGCTACATGAGGGAAAAAAAGGGGCAACGCAGGCGAGCGGGTGGGCAAGCAACTCGTCTTTCAAGCCGCCTATGTTTCTCTTTATCCTTTTGTTTTCTATGAATACAAAAAAAAGAACGCAATAATTTAGTTTGATAACACTGGGTAAATTGAGTTAATTTAACGTTGATTTTCTGCTGGATTGGGTAATTGGGTTGCAGTGTATTATAGAGTTTAAAGCAGTTGTTGGCTCATGTTTGGTTCTATTAAGGTAAGTAATGTTGATGGTGAATTGATGTGCCTGCACTGCAACAAAATTTGTTTTGTAAAGAAAAATCAATCGACGTTTTATTATTATTATACTGCGCTGTATTACCGTTGCATTACATTTGTTGATTTATATACG
>JARJDW010013486.1:0-12181 GCA_030264715.1 Adinopsis sp. GC000173
ATTAGTATAAAAAACTTAAATATTTTATATTACATATTTATTCTTGTAAATCTTTCCATACACTTTTAGTCGACAAAATGCCGCATAAGCTGTTGGATGAGATTTTTAAAAGCATCAAACGAATTGGTATTACCAATGCTGGCCATTACAAACATAAAATTAATGCGATCATATGGTTCTGCTTAACACTATATATTTACGTTTTTGGATCTTTGATGGGTATATATTACATCTTAACAAATAATTTAGGTAAAAACTTTAATTGAAATCTAATCATGTACGTAAATCAATGATTTAAATATAGTTTCAGGTAATATTTCTTCAATTTTTGGTAATATTTGTGTTCTTCTATCTTTGTTGACTGCGTTAATAATTTTTATTGGAGTGGTTAAAAATTATAATTCTATTGAAGAAATATTAGATCAACTTTCCAATATTGAACAATTTTCGAAACCAAACAATTTTGAACTATTGAACGATACGTTCAATAAAATAATTAAATACTCAAATATTATGATAAGTATTTTAGCAGGAGTTTTGATTTTATTAATGCTTGATTGGAATGAATGTGAGAACCACGTTGTTTCAGATTGTGGATTTCTATTTTATGCTGTCAGTTTAGCTACTTATAGTTTACAAACTCTAATTGATTTATTTTTAGTATTATTTGCATGATATTTATTTTTTTCCTTTAAGACAAATTTATTTGATCGCACAAATATTGTCCTTGTCATTTCTCGTAATTACAACTATGAATGCATTGTTCTTAAATCCTTTTCTCACCGATTTTGTAAACAATAAAATAATTGATTTAAAGAAGGAAGTGAGAAAGATTGCGTTGTTGGAAATGTACGATGAACAAAATAAACAGTGTTTATATTGCTTGGAACTTCATCAATATATTCTGAAGTATATAATTGTATCTAGCTACAAGTTTATACAATTTTAAATAAAACTTATAATTCTAGTTTGATGGATAAGCTTTATCATGAATTTCTATATTTTTGTAATTATTTTGGAATTTTAACTGTTGCTTCTATTGCCTTTTTAGCATGTGAATCTGTGCTAGAATTTTATTTACAGGAAAGTAGATAATATAATAATTACAAATGAAGAGTGTTTTTCATTACACTGCATCATTTGCATCAAATATATCTATAGCATTCAGGCGTGCATACAGAAATTTAGCTTGGGGATCAATTAAATATCTAATATAGCATAGATGGTAAAGAAAATAAATATAGATACATGGGTGGCCTGCTAACTTTCTAGCCTTTTCAACTTTTTTGTGTTTTTTGCTGTTTTTTTATAACTTTTTGTACTCTTTCGCTACATTTCAAGGTTTTTTGTTATTTATTTTATAACCTTTATGCATTATAACAACCTTTTTGTGTTTTTTTACTATTGTTTCAGCTTTTTTAGCACGTTTTTCAAAACATAAAAAAGCAGTAAGAAAGAGGAAAAAAGGTCCAGAAAGCCGAAAATTTATTAGCCCAACGACGTCCACTCGTTTGAACTTTTGCGTATGCTACATTCCATAAGAGGGTAGTAAAATTTAGCTCAGATAATTGTTCAAACAAGTCTTGTATTTTTACATCAGTCTTAGGGTGGCTTAAGCCTGCAAACTCATCCCCTTGGTGCGCGCCTGATAGTACTGCATTTTATTAACATTGGGATTATTGAAACTTAATCAATCTAGTACAAAATATTTAAACTTTTCTATATCAAACGTCATGTATAAATAGATAAAGTTAGATAAAGGAATATATTTGATAGTAATAAATATTGGTGTATATAATATTTGGCGCACCATAATAATGAAATAAAATTTGATGCATATGATACATTTAATGTGTACAATCAAAAATTTTTCAAATTATTTTCAGAAATTTAATATTACAAGCATTGTTGGAATTTTTATGTCTATGGGTCTTTTTATAATGGCTAATAGCTTACAAAGTTTGCTGGACCAGGTATTATAATATTATTATATTATGCATTTTGTAATTGAGAAGTAAATTTTTAATGCTATATGCTAGCTCGATTATCTGCACTTTACAATATTTTATTCGATTCCTTGGAATGGTAATATAAAGCTACAAAAAAGTATGCTAATGATGCTGATAAGAAATCTAAAAGCACCATATTTTGAATTCCTAATTTTTGGGCAATATAACCGATATTTATTTATGAGAGTAAGTCGCAACTCAAAACACCTAGATATAACTTACAAACATTATGTCATTTGCAGATATTTCGATTTATGTATTATTTAGTTATGTTTATGTTACAGTTTTTAAAATAATGTAATCTAAAATACTATAAATGAATAAGCGAAGATCTGCATTAATGTTTTTTCTATTTTTTATATCTTCAAAATCTACCTAATGATTTAGAATATTAATAAAAAGGACAACGTTTTAGTTAGGTGTTTTCAAATACTTTATTTGTAATAATAAAAAACACTATTAATAATGAAAAATATTTATAATTAATATTTAGACGTATTTACACGTACGTTAGGTCAAAATATCAAAATAATGTAAATGTAGTATTATATCATGTAATTTTAATGTAAGTACCATTACATTTGTTGATATTATTCTATTCATATTGCATACATGTACTTATGTATCTTTTGTCCATTTATATTATTTATATCTACTTAAAAAATGTATAATGTTTAACAATTTAAAAGCTGGAATTATTTAAAATATTTATTGTTTTTATGGTATTAGATGTAAAAGATGCCAAATGCCCTAGAAAGACAAGGCTATATTCTGCAAAATTATGTTGGGGTCATAAATAAGTCATCTACTCATCTTTTCTTTAATAGATAACGTATTTTATGGCAATTTAAAAGATATCGTTGTTCAAATTTTGACTGCAGCTGTTTTTGATAGTGACCGTTAACACAGCCTTGTTTATGCATGGCTTTGTTTTCTGTTTATAAACTATATCTTAAGACCAATGCAGAAAATTATAATGAAAAATAGTCAAATTACTATATTAGAAAAGTTGATGACCATGTTGGCATATTGGTTTGGTCATGCAATTTTTCGATAATTTTGGGTATAAATTTGTGGCAATAAAATTTGTCTGTTTACTAGCTCAAAATTTTTTTTGACCAAATTCAACACCGTAATTATATCTCAACCACTTTATTCCTCGGAATTAGCTCCCTGGTACCCTTTTTGTTGCAAAAACTAAAAAACACAAAAAAAATAACAAAGATTTTTCCACGATTGCAGTTCTCAAACTTGAATAGCTGAAATAACTCAAATATTTACCAAAAAGTGCATATTAGAGGTGCTTCAAGGATTGAAAAAAATCTTAACACAAATGAATAATATCTGAGAGGGGTCAATTCAAAGGGAACAAAATTAATATTTAAGAATAGTTAAATATGTTTTGAGAAATACAAACCGTCACCTTTTTATTTGAACAAATGCTATTTATTTATAGCATTTACAATTATAAACAGTATTCGTTGTTTACAGTTGTATAAGTTCCCTATGCGTGTGCCATCCGCTTGCAGATGTCGCTCACAGCTGCAACGCGTAAAAAGCAGAAACCCTTAAAGAGGCATCGCGACGCGCATTTATAGATTTAAATATGGCGTCAAAATGCAACCAGCGCTTTACATTCAACAACCGCACGCAATAGATATAAGACAACATAACCTCTTCAACGGTACAAAAGAGAAAAGCTAAATCAAAATACGCTTTGGTAAATCAAAAACCGCTGAAAATGCTGCATCATCAACAACATTACTGTAAGTACATGCATATCTGAACAGTTTATTTAATTTTTGCGAACGCTCGCAGAGTTTCAAGCGAGCGACCGTTCTTCATTCAGAATGTTATTAATAGCACCACGCATGTGAACCGAAATGCCGACGCATCACGTTGGCAGCGTTTAATAAGGATATAAATCTTTATTTAATTTTATCAACTGCGATCGTTGTTTAAATTTTTGTATTATTTATGAGTGTGTGTGTGTATGAGAGAGAGTGGTGGTGACGTAACGCGCGCCTTTTTATTTACGATGTGGTGACGTCAAAAGGGGGTTTGTTTGGAATTGATGCTGGTCGTCGAACTGCGTTCAATTGTTATGTAACTAATTGCACGATCAATTTGCTTTTTCGGTTAATTATTCATTTTCGATTGTTTTTCATTGGTGGGTCATTAGGTCATCAATTTAGTACAATGTTCACTGAATTAATGTTTTATGATTATAAACAGTCAACATTCTATAACATTTCTTAACAAGATGTAATAAATAATGCTATAACAAAAATGTTGTACAAATGTAAATTATTGGACATAAAACTTTAATAACAACATCTAATTTAAAATCAATTAGGATTTACTTAAAATATAAAATTTATAGCTAGGCATATATGCAATAGATAAAAATAATAATTGGTATAGGTCTTATTGGGAAAAAATTAATTATCTTAATGAAGGTTTAGATATATATCTTGTTGGAAAAAAATATTTACTTTTGTTTAATTTAATTAAAAATTGAACCTATTTCTTTAAACCTTTAAGCATTACAACGAAAGACAAAAGTTAATTCAAGTTTTATCTGTTTTGTTTTGTATGATTTTTTTTTGAGAAAAGTGCTCGTTTGTAACTAAATCTTATGCTTTTAATACATTTGCTCATTTCTTTAATTTATGGCTTTTACAAACGAATCTACTGCGCTTCTTTTTAAAATTAAATTAATTTACCACTAGGCAATATAAATTAGTCAAATTTTACTTGTTGTGCTTTGAATGAAATTCTCAGGAAAGTACTCGAGTATTCCAAAATCTTATAACATCATTTTATTACTAATAGTAACATATTTTAAAGAATTGCTTTGAATTTATGGACTCTTATCTTAAAGAAACTTTAGATATATTTTGTTGGAATAATTATTTATTTGAATTTCTAAATTATAAACTGTAATTCCTTAAATTCAAAAATGATATACTTTACTACAAAAGACAATAACTAAGTCAAATTCTACTTGTTGTAGAGATACGAATCAACTGCGTCCCTTTTTAATATGAAATCAATTTACCACTAGGCAATAGCTAAATCAAAATTTACTAGTTGTGCTCTGAATCAAATTCTTAGGAAAGTACTCGTGTATCCCAAAATCTTACACATAAAACATGTCTGCTCATGTCTTTAAATTTTCGCTTTTTTTAACTGTGCCCCATTTTAATGTTAAAATGTGAAATTAATCTATTACTATTAGTAACATAAATATTTTTAAATTATGTTCTAAAGAACTACTTGCTTTAAACTTATCTTAATGAAATTTTAGACATATTTTGTTGGAAATAATTATTTACCTAAATTTCTAAATTATAACTGTAATTCCTTAAATTCAAAAACGATTAACCTTACTACAAAATCCAATAGCTAAGTCAAATTTTACTCATTGCGGAGAAACGATTGTTCTTTTTTCAAGTAATTCAATTTTTATTTATTACAGATTCTTGTTTTCGGTTATACTAACCTTGGAAAAATAATAAAACTTAATTTATATTGTTTGTATATTACTTGTTGTGTCTGAATAACATTCTTAAAAAATATATAGAATACCTATGTACCTAAATAATACTTTAATACTTTAGTATGTTTACTGATTTCTTTTAGATTTGCCTTTTGAAACCGAATCAATTGCACCCTTTTAAGATTTGAAATCAATTATACATTTATAATACTTAACATTTCAATTATTTTCAAAGAACGTTGCAATAAATAAGGTGTTTTAAATTCAAGGGCAACGACAAAAAATCATCTAAAATTGGCAACATCCAACGAGTGCAATTTAAAACCAATTAACGTAAAATCGATTCTTAGCAACACACTTCATTTTTGCTCCGAAGTTATTTTCTATAGAGCCGCACTGTTTTGCTTTGAGACACGTTAAAGGGATTAAGCGACACGCCGTGTTTTTTCTGATAACTTCCTTTCACACACACAAACTCTATTCATGCCTTTATCCACATTACGAAAACTAACAAGAGCTAAAGACTGGTTTATGGACATTAAATAGCTCTGTAGAATGAATAAACAATATAGTGGCGGTAGTCATACCCATTTCGTTAATTATAAAATTATATAAGAAAAATATTTGGCAATACACACGTAAATAAATTTAATTGTTAATATATACCGGATGTATCAGACACACATCACATGCAGGAAGGTTTAGAAATCAACGAATGTGATTTTTTTAACTGTAAGTTAAATTTTTTGAGTGGAATCTCTTTTTTCTCACAGATTCATTTTCTAGTTTAAATTGTTATAAGGCACACACGGAACTTGCTCGGTGCTCTCGTTTAATTGGAGCCTGAAAAACGATCTAAATATGCTGGTGAAGTAAAGCTAGGTTTAGGCAATCAATAGTAGAAAATGCCGGTTAAAATATCATGTATAAACTTAATCTTTTCTTAAATTTGTAAGTTATTTGGGAATCCATTAGCTCACTGTAAATAATTCTGAAAATTTAAAATCGTCTTGAAAATAATGAAAATGTTTTTACATTATCACGTTGTAATCCGCAACAGAGCATTATGTGTAAATTTAATACAATTTTTATTTGAGACTTTTCTATTTGTTGTTAGACTGCACATTTTCTAAAAAAAACTGTAAATCTAATTTTGATAAAACTTCGTGAGTTTATGTATAAAAAATATGTGTTCCTTTCAAAACATTGAACTTTCTTGTTCTTTAAAGCCACTTGCAACCATTTGAATAAATTTTATTATTCGAGTTAATTTCCTAAGAAAATATCGAAATCGCATTTTGAAAGTTGCTTATTTTTAAACAAATATATTCGACAGGTGGTCTGAAATGCTATATATATTTCAATCCTTGACAATCATCAAAATTCAATTATATCTTTCTTTATAAACAATAAATAACTATTCAAAGTTGAAGAAAACAATAATTTACTTATAGCTACTACCTATATTATTTAGTAAAGGAGTAATACTTGGTTTAGTTTATTTTCTTTTATTTGCATATTACTGACTGCAGTTTTGCCTTTCCAGATTTTCAAACGTAAAACTGCAGTCAGTAACAGTTTCTTTAAACACTACCTATGTTGCTTGTTTCAGCTCGTTTTAGTTTGATAAGATAGTTTGCCACGTGCATAAAAAATATATTTATAATATTATATTATAAATGAAGCATTGTTCTATTCGGTTGATTTCATACTATTTGGCAACGCATTAATGATATTATACAATTGCAGAAAATGCATAAATAGCATATGTTATTATATGTAGGAGTTGGAGCCAACAACAAATTGTAGTAAAAAGTGCGTAACAAAACTACTTAGCCACATACCAAAATATGCATAGACATAAAAATACTATATATTCTAGTTACATTCTTGTTGCGGAATGAAAAATATGAATACATAAATTTATCTAATTGTAACGATGTCGTGAAAAATAATTGGAATTAATTATTAAGTCAAATACGATCTAGTAAGTTGATTGGTATAGTAAAGTTTATTAATTAAGAGTGTGTTGTTTAATTTCAAGCGTGTCTTCAGTTTACAACATTAAATTACTATGACATCTTAAAGGATGCAAAGTAAAAACGATTCATAATGAAAGTACTCTTATGTGTAATATTTAGGGAGTCTGAAATTTTATACTATTAGCGGTATTTAGTCATTTTTTTTTAAATTATACTTACATTTTGGTTTAACTATTTTTGAATAACATTTATTGTCTGAAAAGTAAAAGTGGAAGATATAAAAATTGACAAACACTGATTCGATTCGCAATATTAAACAAATTTGTTTTTTTTTTATATTAAACCTATCTATAAGATAATTGAACACTTTAAAAATGAATAAAATTATATAAAAATTCATGATAAAGCTTGATCTAAAAGAAATAAATATGACCATAAAACATTTATCTAAACAGAAGTATATTATAAATTTTTAATGAAAAATGCCTTATAGTCTAGAAATATTAAGCGTAATAAAGTATAAAGTCAAGTTGGAAATTAGTTTGGTATATTACTTACATTTTTAACATATGGTTGAGTAGCATCATCTATTTATCTATAAGGCAATTGAACACTTTACAAAAGAATAACATTATAGCGAAATTCATCATAAAGCTGGATCTAAAAGAAATAAAGCTTTAATCATAAATATGCGCATAAAATATTTACCGAAAGTTATAACAGTGTATATTATAAATTTTTTATGAAGAATGTCATATAGTCTAGAAATATAAACCGCAATAAAGTAAAGTAAAGTTGAATATAACTTTATATATATAATTATAATTAGAAAACAGTAATTAAAATACGTCGTCATGCAAAATATATTGTCAAGAATTTTCGGTTAAAAATGTCTAGAATTTCTGAAATTTTGAATTTTCATTTAGGGTAATTTATTCAACTCAAAAATAATAATTAAGACAAACATTGAGGTCTTGTTTATATAGTTAAATCTAACTATTTGTTGAAATATTTTCATTTTCATGTAATCTATATATTAAATTCTTTCAGTTTGTTTATTCCATTGCGTATTTATTATTTGCGTCCCTAATTAGTTATTTTTCATTTTTTATTTTTAATAATAATAAATAATTATTCTACGTGTCATCGTAGTTTTAATTAAATTTAATGGATTTTGTTATCATTATTAATAATTTGGTATAATTACATAAATAAATACTTTATCAAAGAAATGAGACATACATTTTCGACAACGGATAACCGACTTGATAAAAAGTGTTGGCTGTTTTCCTAGTAGAACTAGTTTAATAACTTAATCCGTTGTGAATTTAACGGTTTTACCATTTGCTTATAGATATATTGATGTACCTATACATCTTTTAATTAGTTTGTGGTGCAATTTACGTGAAATTTTGTGCCATTATTACATACATGTTAGTCTACTATGTCGCAAATATGGACACGTTATCAAGAAATGATTTGAAACAATAATTATTGTACAACAGGTATGTTCATATGTATGTACATTGCTAAATCGTGCTCACAAAAACGATAAGTGAATTATTTATGCACATAACATATATGTCATGTAAGTAATATTTACCAATCGTTATGATTTAAAAGCGATTCTTTGTATGCAAGACTCACTTTAGACATATGCATTTGCATAATGTTTAATGAGTGCAATAATGGACCAAACTAATTTATTTAAAAAAAATAGATTGAACTATGGAATAAAATTTGTAAAAAGTTAAAACCTTTCAAGCATTGAAATAAAGAAATTTATTAAACTTTTTAAATGTGTACGCAGCATGGTCACAGAAACGCTAAGTGAATTATTTTTTATACACTATTCCCCTCGTCTACATATCAAGTAAGTAATATTTTATTAATCTTTCATAATTTTAGAGTAGTTAATAGTGCAATAATGAATCCAACTTAATTTTATATAAAAAGATTCACTGATATAAAAACTAATTGGTTCGAAGTAAAAAGTTACACCTTTTTAAGGCATTGAAATAATAAATTTTTATGAAATGTTTATTTATTAAAACGCTTGATTAGTTTAGTTTATGAAATAATAAATTGTAAAATGTTTTAAAACTATACATGATATCTGTCTAATGAAAAGATTACGCAACATAGAATTTCTTGCAATATTCAAAACTTTTTGTATTTTTGTAGCAAGCAATTTAATAATTTCAAATTCAAAGTTATCTACATTATAAAAAGCATTATTAAAATGTATTGTTTTAAATTATTAGTCAAAATTGTGAGTATCCTTTTGACGATGTAGTATTATATTTTTTAGTTTGTGCAATTTGTTTGAAGTCCTTACACGTTGAACGGCCAACTATACTCGTATATAAGTTGATAATGCAATTTGTTTTTCCTTTCAATTCAAGTAAAAAGCGTCATTCTATTAATAAAATTATAAGCACTGTAGTAGTTTAATTGAATTAGAAAAGCAATATATTTTCATTATTTTATTACGGCTTGACAATGAAAAACAAGTTGATTTATTGTGAAATCCCTCAACTTGTTAGGAAAGCACCCAACAGCTTAATAACTTTATAACAAACAAGCGTACATTTTTTAATTGAAACGCTTCAAGTGACATTAGACAAGAATAACAATTTCTTACTGACTAATAAATATTTCATTACTTATATCATATAGGTTTGATTATTTGCTTTTCATCTCGATAGCTTTTCCATTATGTTTATTAACCTATTAATGTAATTACTTATTGGCGCTTAGAAAATGTATCTATTAAATAAGTGTATTTTAGTGGTTTAATATCTAGATATTACCTACTCGTATAGGTACGCGTTATGTATACATAAATTGCAAATTATGTTTACATTTAATTTATTTATTACATTTAACTTATCTTCGTAGCATACATGTTTTCGCTTTAATTAAAATAAATTTAATAACTCATTTGAGGTTTTAACATTTTAATTTATTATATAGTTAATTAAAAATGCATAATTGTATCTGCATAGTATCTGCAATCATCAATATGTGCTTTCTTATCATTCGTTGTATTATTGAATTGTTTACATTACATATCTTTTTACAACTTTCATAAAATGTATAATTTTTAGAGTGCTCAATAGTCCATACGGGTATAATTATATCTGTGCAATAATTGTTTGAAATGTGTTCTAGATGGTGGCAGAGCCAGGTTCACAAAATTGTGTAACGTCAAAGCAGTAATAAAATAATGTATAGATCGTAGTTAAGTATCCGCAAATATGGTAAATACATTGTAAAATTATTATAATAGTTATTATGATTAAAGGCAGTAAAAAAATTCTTTTTAGTGTTATATGTTATTTTTGATGAAGTTACTAATACATCGGTCAATTGGGATGAATTTCAGGTATAAAACATTTTTCAATTGTATAAATTTGGTATTTTGCTCTTTAAATTTATTAAAAAATGTTAGATTTTTATCAATAAATAAAATGAATATTAGAGTTTTGAAACAAATAACCAAATTTATACTTGTAATTTAATTAACATACGTAAACACATTTGCAGATCTGTATTGAATAGTATTTCAGAACTTTAAAAGTTGCAAATATATTACATCCTTTGTAGGAAACATAATTATAAATCTTTCTAAATAGTATTTACCCAGAAGTTGTATGTTTAAAATATGTATATGAATAATAAGGACAGTCTTTTGCATTTTGATATTAAATAAAAACAAATAAAATAGAAGACAAATAGGTATGTATGAACTGAAAAAATTATATATCACTTTTATATTGACCACATTTACCACGAGGTTTCTCGCTTGGATGTTACAAAGTAACTAAATCGATGTTTAGACAATGTTTCTATGCTCTAAAATCAATCTCCACTAAATTATTTTTTAGAATGATCAAATGTGCCATAATTATAAATTATAGGCAGCAGTTGTAATGCAAAAGTGTGCTACTATAAAAACAGTTTATAAAATCAAATTATTAACATTCTTGGGTAAAAGTTTATAAATACATATGTATAGATAGATATTTAACATGACTTACACTTGAAGCTAACGGCCCCGAAATAAGTTGAGGCACAGGGTATTTGCCCGGCCTTAAAGATGCTACTGTGTCAAATTTAAAATGGATTTTATATGGGTAATATAAGATAAATACATGATTTGAAATTGCTTGTATTACCGAAATTAATTTTTGCAATACTACAAGCATTTTTGTAATGCAAAGCATATCATGAGTTATGTGTGTTAAATTAAATAATAGGAGTATTAATTTATAGAGCGTAGGTATATAGTTATGTAGTATTTCCTAATCTCAATCAATAGACATACTCGTATGTTTGAAACCACATACATATATGAAAAGAGCTATTTAATCTATTGTATGTTTAATCTACAATACTACTAATTAATACATAAACATAATAATAATTAATTTGATAACACAACAGCGACGCTATGCTCCACCCACATAATCATAAATTACCACTTCCTTAAAATAATTAACAAAGTGCCAAAACAGTTTAAATGTGTAGAAGATTGTGTAGCCGTATTCTCAACGTACTATAAAAATAAGTTTATAGCGTAAAATTGGCGAGAATAAAATTCAATCAATGCATTAAACAATGCATAAAATTCAACAAATAATAAAATTCCATTGTTGTAATTTAACAATCGTTTATAATTACTC
>JARJDW010013489.1:0-15119 GCA_030264715.1 Adinopsis sp. GC000173
AAATTTCTACTACATAGGCAACCAAACAGGCATAATTAGATTAAATGCTCGTAAACAAAAGGCGCACAATTTATTAAAATAATATAGAGTGCAGCATGCAAAACTTTGCCTGTTTGTTCCTAAGCGACCGCATAATCCTAATTGACTTTTGTTACTATAGTTACAACAGAACGTTTGCTATTTTTGTTTGCCTATGTATTAAGATAGGCAGCCGTGTAGACAAAAAAGTTGTAATATTTGAAATTCATCTTGTTATTTTGTATAGAAATTTCTATGTAGGCAACAAAACACACAATTACAAAGAAATGCACACGATTACAATAATTTATTCATAGTAGTATATTATAATACATAATAACTTTGTGTTGCTAAGCGACCATATAATCTTAATTGACTTTCGCTACCATGGCTATAACACTTGAAGACTACCTGAAAACTATTTCGAACTTTTTTTGAAATTTATGTATAAGCAACCAAACAAACAATTAAATGTTAATATACATAGGTGATTTTAGTTGTTATGGCAACACGCGTGTGCTTTTCGATTTAGGCAATCAAGCAGGCATAATTACAAATTACAACAAACGATCACAGTACTTATTGAAATTTAATATAATATTAACTTTGCGTTGCTAAGCGACCATATAATCCTAATTGACTAGCGTTTCCATAGCAACACGTGCTAAATCTTTAAAATTCACGATATGTAATATACCTTTTTATAGGTAGGCAACTAAACTCACATAATTACAAAAACCAAACATACGATTACAATTTATTTATGCAGCTAAGCCATCAATAATCCTAATCGACCAACAAAATTATGAAATTTATCGATATATTAACTTGTTTTCATTTTTATTTGAAATTCATAATCATGTGTCAAACTGTTTTTTTGTTTTGTTTGGCGTGTTATACAAATCCCCACACAGACGCCGGGCACGAGTTTAAAGTTTTACACGCAGGCAACCAACATAACTCACTTTATTGTAATAATAAGATTATATTATAGTTTCGCACATTGGCGGAATTTAGATGAGGTCGTATATATTCTTATATATATACATACAGTATATTAGATATTATATTGTATTATATGTTTGCTGAGGGGAAAACGACGTCGATTTTTTCTAGACACACGTCTTTTGTGTCGTGTCGAATTGAAACGATTAATAATTCAAATGTGCGCGCTAATTGGGTTCGCCGTTCGCATCGATTGAATATAATGCTGTGTGAAACTTGTACCGGAGTTTTTGACACGTCAAAGGTAGCAGGGAACAACCTCAATCAAATTGTTGTTGTGTTGTTGTGGCAGTAAAAGCGCGCGCTGGCTGCTTTGTTTTTTTCTCTCTGCCAGAGCAAAGTAAGTTGTGCGTTGGCGTTTGCTGCCGCCGCGTTTGATGTCGGGCCCGTATGTAAAGTTGCCTAATTCAAACGACGCGCCCCCTTGTAATTTATAATGGAACACTTGTGCGTGCGCGGCCCTTTTAGATGCAAATGACTTTAGCCGCAAAAAATAACAACATTGACGATGGTGATGGACGTAATTTCTGAGCGAAAATGTATTTTTGACATAAATATGCAATAATAATTCAAAAAGCTAATTAAAATTAAATTATATTTTTATAAAAATGAAATGAAAGAAATAATAAAAAAAATGTTGTTCTTTTTGTTGCGAATTTATCTAATTAACACGAATTAATAATATTTCGCACGTAACGTATCGTGCGTGTCGGCAACCAAACACACACTTTACTTGGATTATGTAATTTACGTAAGTTTAAGAGTATTTAAACGCATTATCATAAAATATGGCAAACAAACAATAAATATTTAGGCAACACGATGTGTTTTGTTTGTTTTTGTGTGTTCATTACGCCGCAAAATTCAAAAATCGATTTGTTAATTGATTGTTTTGTTTTGCATTCGTGAAATCGATAAGGCCTATAAGTAGGCAACCAAATACACATTTACGTGTAATATCATTCGGATTATGTAGTTTGCATAAATTTATAACATTATTTAACAAAGAAGCAATATACCGGCGACCAAATGTAAAGTTGCGTGAGTTTTGTTTGTTTGTTTGTGTTTGGACAAATGAATTAATTTTAACTAGAAATTAATAAATAAAATGTATTTTCGTGTTGGCAAATTTCATAACCTAACAAATTTTTTTGTGTGTATATAGGCAACCCGACGTACAACATTGTGTAATTATGTAATTCACTCAATCATTATCAACATAAATACATATATAGGCAAGCAAATTTGCAGTTGCGTGAGTTTTCTTTGTGTTTCGTTAAATAAATTAATCTTTAATTAGAATTTTTTGTTAAATAAATAATTTCATAATAACATAAAACTCAGCGAATTGATAATTGTTTTATTATACGATTTTTTGTGTATATAGGCAGTCCAACCTACAGTTTTGTATAATTATGTAATTCATTCGATCATTATCAACATAAATACATATATAGGCAACAAAATGTGCAGTTGCGTGAGTTTTTTTGTTTGTTTGTATGTGTTTCGTTAAATGAATTAATTTTTAATTATAAATTTTTGTTAAATAATTTCATAATAACATAAAACTCAGCGAATTGATAATTGTTTTACGATTTTTTGTGTATATATGCAGTCAAACATACATTTTTGTATAATTATGTAATTCATTCGATCATTATCAACATAAATACGTATATAGGCAACCCAATGCACGCTTACACATGATTTGTTTACTTTTGAACGATAATTAAAAAATCGGCCAATTAGTTTTCAACTGGCAAATTTTGTAAATATGTGTTTTGTGGCGATGGTGGAATCGATCAATTAGGTAAAAATTTTCACCGATGATCGTTTTTTTTGCTGTTGTGTGTGGGCGGCGGCGATTTTCCACTCAATCAACATAAATTATTGACGCGCGCGCGAGTCGCCTCTTTTTTTGTTCTTGTTGTGTTGTTGCTGTTGTTGTTTTCGTTTTTGTCCCGCTTTTTATTTGCTCCTTCCATCCGGCTATATGGCACGGCATGTCGTGCTTTTATTGTGCGATTTTAAAATTAATCTTTTATGTGTGCGGCGTACGAACAAAACAAAACGAAAAAAAATGGATAATATAAATGGGCTAAAAGTAGATTGTGTGTATTTACATGGAGCGAATAAAACGTTAATTTATAGTTGCCGGTCGCCAATAAACGCTTAAAATAAATGCGGTGGTGCGCTGCTTGCCGCCATTTCAAACGAACGAATATCGTACAAATCGTAATTGGAGTGTGTATGTGTGCGGCTGTTGGTTGTTTTTCGTGTATCTGTATGATATGAGATGAGATGTTCGCCGCCTTCGTAAGCTTGCTTTTATAATATAAAGCAAAGTGGCGATATTACATTACTCGCACACACGTAGGCAACTCGATGTGCATTTGCGTGTAGTGTCAGTTGCATGCCACTCAGATGTTGTAATTTGCACGAAATCTCAGATTATCTAATTACATTATCATAAGTTTGTGGAGGGCGTCATGCAAACAAAACACACAAAGAAAAACATAACAATTTTGGTGAAATATACCTTATTACATATTTACAATTTTGGAAAAAATCTTGAAGAAAATTGACAAAAATTGTGTAGAAATTAAAAAGTAAGTTTGCTATTAAAATTTACTAAGAAAATTTATATCATTTTAAGATTATTTAATCATAACATTGACAAACAAAATTTATATTTGTATGTAGGCAAACCAATGTACATTTGCGTGCTGTGCCGGTTATTTGCCACTGAAATCAAGTAATTTACTCGCTTAAGATTCATCTAATTACATTATCATAATTTTGGTGAAATGTATTATCGAGTTATTTACAATACCGAAAAATTTTCACACAAACGACATTTATTGTAGACACTAAAATGTATTGTAAGTTGGCTATTAAATTATATAGCTTATATCCATTTAAACATTATTTAATTACAAAATTGACAAACGAAATTTATATGTGTTTGTGTATGTAGGCAACCCGATGTGCATTTGTGTGCGGTGTCAGTTACATGCCACTCAAATCCTAGCAATTTACTCTCGCTTAAGATTCATCTAATTGCATTATCATAAGATTAATAACGTTTGTGATGCCGCCCGTCCGCCTACAATATTAAAAAGGGGCAGCGCAGCGATTTGACGCCGCTGCTTTTATTCGCGCGCCCGTGTTGTTGTAGATTTAATTGCATTTCGCGCGCCGAGTGTGAAATTACATGCGCTGGACGTAAATGAGCATGATGAAAACGAGTGCAGGTTGCATGAATAGCGAGCAAAAAAGCAAGCAAGCAAACAAACAAAGCAACGGCATAAAAGGTGCGATAAAGTCATTAAATTCAAGCGGCCGTCGGGGGAGCACCGCGCGCGCAACGGCAAAAAACACGATTAATTAATTTATTATCGTAACATATATATAGGCAACCATACAAGCTGAGAGTTGCGTTGTTGCTATGGTAATGCGTAGCAACACATCGTCGTTGTTGTTTATCGCGCATCGAATTTTTTGCGTTTTGTTGTTTTGCTGACCCATCGAAATTCCGAGAAGGACCGCCTAGGTCTGCTGCGCGACTGGAAATAGCTGCTGTATAGTCATGTATCCGTCGAGTTCATTGCAATTGATATACACACGAATATATTTCGTCTGCGCGCCCTAAAAATACGCGTTTTTATTTTAATCGTACAAAATGTACAAATGGGGGGACAACACTAAATCCGCGCTGCTGCTCATTATCCACGCGTTTTTTTGTACCGTCGTCGTCGTCGTTCCAGGATGGAGACGAGAAGAAGCAGAAAAACGTTCGGGCTAAATTTATGTTTGAATTTATCAAGCATGAGGTCGTCTTAGCGCGCGATAAATATAGCGCACACACACACTGGCGACCCGTCTCGTTTTTTACACGAATTTACATTATTTTGTTTTTTGGTACGGCGGCATCTATGTGAAGAATGTTGCACTACTTGTTTGCCGTGTCACATATACAGAGTGTAACGAAATTCACAATTTTAGTTTATGAATGAATAAGTCAAGCTGCTTTTTTTAGTATTTTTGCAATTTTTAAATTGATATTCTTCGTTAAAATTATTACGCATAATGAAAATTTTATGGAAAGTAGCAAAGATCAAAGAAAAATCATTATCATCATGCAAAAAGGAAAATTTATTGATTCATTGAGATATTGAAAAAGTAAGTTGGTTACCAAGAATGAAAATATTTGTACAAAATAAAATATATCAAATAAATATTGTTACGCTTCTATGGTTACTAACTTGTATTGTAGGCAACCAACTTTACTTATCACGTTTATTGTATGATGCACGAGGTATGAGACGATCATTACTACGAATTAAAATGTCAATTCGCTGTATAGACAACCAACTAAACATAAATACACTCAACTTGTCAGGTATTTGAAGTATTTTGAATCAGGAATTAAGAATCAAATATATCGTTAATTTATTTAATATGCATTGATTTTATACAAGAGATATAAAATATGACGCCATCAAGTAGTAGTAGATAAAAAAACTTAATTATTTGGGTTACAATTGACAGTTTTAAGTTTAAGTTTAAAGACAATCAAGTAGCGTTATATAAACATTATTATTATTACATCTTCAATGCCTGCCATCCATCATACGTGCACAATCGAAATAAAACAAATGTTGTTCGAGTTTGATTTCAATATAATTATATTATTTCGGCTGTATTTTGCTGCGGATGTAAATGTTGTTTTGTGTTTGGTTTTGTTTTGTTTTGTACAAAAGTGTGTTAAGTAAAAAAAATGCTTAGCGGGTTTGTTTTTTGGCGGCGGCAGGACGTGGAACGTGGCGGGCGAATTTCGGATCGGGCGTCGTCGTTATCATTATTATTATTAAAGGCGTCACTTCACTATTCATTTGAAGAACGTCGAACTGCAAGAGCCACCGCTGTGACATAAGCCGGCCCATGGCTTAATTCGCGACATAAACTTGATCGGCCACGCTCTGGCGCTCTTGTTGCAATCGGGCGCTGGGAATTCCTTGCATTTGTAGCGCGGCTTTTCGCACGTCGTAATGCACTTGCACAAATTGACGCGCACCAGATTCTCGCATCGGTGCGGTTTCGGTTCGCACGCGTAATCGTGCGTCGGCGGGCCGTGCACACCGCACGGCAGCCACGGCTTAAACGGCTTACCGGTGATCGGATGGCAGGGCGGCTGTTCGGGCGTCGTATACTTGTCCAGCAGCTTCTGCATGTGCGTGACGAAGTAGTTGTTGCAGCAAATGCAACGGCGCGCCTTCACTGGTCCATACGACTTGGTCTCGGCGACGATGTGATCGGCCAGCGCCGCTTCATCGCACTCGCCGACCGCATCGATGCTCGCTGTGCTTGATGCCTCTCGGACCCGCGACGCCCCTTCTTGTTGTAGTCCATAATATTCGCCGCAAACGCCACCACCTCTTCGGTTAGGTGTAACTATGGTGCTGGCGCTGTTTTGCAGCCGATATGGCGACTGCGGCCCGTTTTGCCCAAGATCCTGATACTTCGACGGTTTTCTCGTGCAGTTCGTCAATCCGCGATTGATCGACTGTATAGTTTCGTCGATTATGGGGCGAACGAACATTACACCCTGCGTGCGTAGTTTTTTACTGGAATTTGGACGGTTTCATCAGAAAGGTTTTTTTTGTTGCTAAATTTAACTGCTACTCGTTGCTGCTTGACACTTACGTGACACTCACATGCTTGTTTTTTTGCAATACCATTTTTTTAGTTACATCATCGCGCCGTGGATGGCACCACTTTGTGTAGGGTGGGACACTTTACACATCCTTCAAATTTCGTATAAAACTCAGCCGCCTACTACATTTAACACATACTTGTGTAGATATTTATGGAATTATAATAGAAAACAATCTTAATATTAGCGGCAATATTGCCGCTTAATTATTAACTCACAAATATTTTTAAAAACAATAAATAGTCTTATTTTGCCTGCAATTCGTTTAAGTGTGTGAAAATTGTCCATTTTATTAGTTGTGCTAGTTTTCCGCAGAGATGGCACCATCAAGAAGATGGTTTTCGAAATTAAGAAACGTAAAAAACGAAAGAGATGCTCTTTTTGATGCTGCGTGTTGAGAAATGTAATAAATCATAGGCAATATATTTTTCTAATATTGAAATTTATATCAAAAAAAGCAGCTTACAGAGACGTTCTTCATTAAAATATTCTTACTTTTCTCCGAATTTGTGGCCTAAAAACGGGCAAACTTTCAATTATAGTTAAATTAAAAGTAAAATTTATTTAAAATTTTGTGTGCTTTTTGACAATTTTAATTTAAAAAAATATTGATAGTTTTTCATAGCAATTTACCATAGTTGAAAATGAATTCGTTTGTAGCGAAATTCAATTCCCGCCCGTTTTTGTTTATTCGATCGCGCGAATGAATATATTATCATCGCTCGAAAACTTTATAATTACTTTGGCCAAGTTGAAACGATACAAAGCGGCGGCGCACACATCAAATATCATTCACACACGCAAAACTAAATTCAATTTTCACACCCTCCATCGTCCGAAAACTTTCGCTCCCTGCGCCCTCCTCCCCAGCCCAAAAGCCGCTGTTTTTAGCATTTTCAAACGCGGGCTTAATGATGAGATTGTTTGACTGTCGGGGTATGCAGGCAACCCAACCAGCATCTATTTATAGGCGCGTCGTCGCGCACATGTTCAACACACACACACATAATATCGTCTTCTTCGCTTTCCAGCGCGCACTCTTTTTTCTTATAAATATCACAACAACAACACCTAGCGAGAGCCTCGGTTGCTAGAGCAACCAGCGCTCAATTATTCATTGCATGACGACAACGACAGAAAAATGCTCTGGTGTTGGTGATGTTGTTGTTGTTGCTGTTGCTTCAGCACGTTGTTTGCGGTCGGTGTGAAGATGGCGTGCTGATCTTATTACATAACATCGCATTCATTTATTATTTATCAAACACCTTATTTTTTTCCGTCTGCATGTTCGCGTGTGTCACTTTTTGATGCAAACACAAAATTATAGCGCCTACTTGGCGCTTAAATTATACGATTTTTGATAGGCAAAATGTGACATGAAATTAAAAAACAAGAAACAGGTATATTTAAAAAAAGTATTTGTTTGATGAATTTGCTAAATAAGAAATGCGATGTTATGTATTATAATAAGATCAGCGCCATCTTCACACCAACGACAAACAACACAAAATAGCTTTTTTTCGTCTGCATGTTTGCGACGTCGCGTGTCACTCTTGATGCAAACACAAAATTATAGCGCCTTAGTGGTTAAATTATACGCATTTTAAATAAAAATGCGAAATGTGACATGAAATTTGACATGAAATTAAACAGAAGCAGGTATATATATAAAAAAACTTCTAGATGTGGAGAGCTTTCCATTATTTTACTTGGTAGATTGGTTGCCTACCATTCAATTATTACAACGCTCTTCTAGGGACGTTAACTTGACTTTTTTTCTTATGATTTCAATGTTTTATGAGTAAAAATTGATTAAAAATGAGTAAATTTAAATTTTTTATAGATCAATTTACTACATTCACCTTTTATGCTTGATTGGTTGCCTACCATCAAATTATCACAACATCTTGTTAGGCAAGTTATATTGATGTTTTTATATGATTTCAATGTTTTAATGAATAAAAATTGCTAAAAAAAATTAGAAAATTTAATATTTTTATAGAGCAATTTACTACATTCACCTTTTATGCTTGATTAGTTGCCTAATCTATAAAAATGATCTACAATGCCATTTTGGGCATTTTGGAACCTTGCATTTACACGTTTTGCGTCTCAATATTATTAACGCATTACACTGTACACCTAAATGAGCGCGCGAGCAATTAATCCGGGACTAATTGTTGTAATTTCGGAGGGCGAAACGAGCAACAACAAACACAACACACAAAAACCATGACGCTGTGCGTTGGGGGTGGGTGGAGAAAAAACGTGGTCGGCAGTTTTAATTTACCGTCCGAAGGACTCGCTGTATGTGTATGTGTGTGTTGCGTAATTAATCTGTTGATAAAACGCCATGTACAGATGGCGCACGGCGCAATGACCCACAACAAACGACCGACCGGCAACAACCTTCCTCAGCCGGTGGTGGTGGCGGCGGCGAAACTTGGCGAATTTACGCTAATTGCCGACGGCCGGGGCAGCAATAATAAACGCATCACCTGCGCGCTATGCTTACGCAATCGCAATTTTAAATAAATTAACGAATATCTCTACAATGGTGCTGTAATGTATTTCATTCTTTTCCTATTCTATTTTTTATATCATTTGAGATTGAGATTTAGTTGGTGCGTGTGCGGCACGTGCTATGCAACCAATTAGACATCACATAGTGCTAATTCAACACATTACAAACGACAATTAATTTTGAGTTAGGTTTTGTGCTGTGTTCGCAATTTCTTTTTATTTTTTATTTTTTTGTTCACTCGCTTTTGATGTTATTTAATATCGTACAGCGAGAGCAATAAAATTTGATTGTGTTGTTTTTTTTCGCGCGCGTGTTAATAAATAGGTATTGATTGGGAAAAGGGAAAGCAATCGATGCCAAAAAAGACTCCATCTATCGGAATACTAATGCGCTGCATTATGGATGACGTTGCAGCATTGCTTATTTACACCGTTTAAACGTAAATAATTGAGCGCGAACAACGAGCGATCAAAGTAGGCAAAATGAATTGTGCATTATGCATTGTTGTTGTTGTTATAGTAAGGCAACCAACGTTACATTGTTTATTTAACGTATTTTGTTGGTGTGTGTAATGAAATTAAACGCCCGTACGATGATCATTTATTTAAAAGCGATACATACAATAAAAATCGCTAACGTATTTATGACGTGCATTGTATAGGCAACCCGAACGTTGTGCATTTATTAAATCTCCGCCGTAATTGAATGTTTTTTTCAATTACAATTATTGAGTGATCGCGTAAAAAGTCGACACTTTTTTTTTCGCTGCGAGGAAGGGTGAGACGAAGCAAAAAAGCAATTTTAACATTTCCTCAATCGATGAAGGTGATGAATTAGTTTTTTTTTATATATGTATTTAAATATATGAATAATGAATTAAATATTGGAAATTTATTACGTGGAGCAACAATCACAATATTTACGTTGGACGGATGCGAATCAATCATGATATTGTTTTGCGTTAATTCAATTAATTAATCATAGATAGTGGTGATAAAACAACACATTTTCAGCGATTTTTACTCTTTAAACTAATTTTTTTGAATTTTGTTGATTCAAACGATTTTTGAATGAAATTTTGTACAGTATCGCGTAAAATGTCTTGTATTGAATGTCAATTATCGTCTGTTCTCTACATTACCAACTCGCTTATGTTGGTACGATGTGTTGCCTATAGTGGAATATACTACATTTGGTTTCCACTTACGCCGTCTATGGTAATATGTAAACAATTACATAATTCGCTAAACTGGCTGCCTAAAATAATACATGAATTTTTTATGAAAATTAAAGTAAAAATTCACATTTTACACATCACGATTTGATTGAAATCGATCAATAAATCATTGCTGGTGTTGATGAAAATATTAGCCATCAGCTTTTTATCGCAGCGTATTTTGGTGTTGCCGCAAGCGATCAAAACGTTTATGCACGTATATACATATTATATACCCCGTGCATTTTGAGAAGTAAGCGAGCGCGGCGTAATGAAATTAAATGCTCGTGCAGCGGCCATAAATAATAAATAAATTTGCTTGCTTCTACTTTTTTTCCTTTCGTTGCTCAAACGGCGGCTTAAGAGCGCGCTTGTGCAATAATCATTAGCATTAACATATTTTAGTGATTCCATTTACATATTTATCGGTGGGCCGCCGCCGCTATATTCCAAAACAGGAATGAAAAAAAAAGCGAGAGGCTAATACGACGGCAAGGATCATAATTGTTTACGTGCACTTAATTTGAACGCAAAAAGCGGCACAACAATCTATAATATGAGTGTGCTATGCTATGCTGGCCGGGTTGTGTGTGTATGTGTTGGTTGGGGCAAAAACATTAAACTATCGATTAATTTTGCGTTTTAATGTGTTGTTGTTGTTGTTGTTGTTGTATTGTATGTATAATGCATAATAATAATGCGTCATATTGCGGAAAGTAATTATCTGATTTTGAGGGATTCCGTTTTGGGCATTAAACACCAATCAATTATTATATAGATATATATATATATGCATAGGCAGCCAAATGTACATTTAATCATTTAATATACGCACACAATGCGCGCAAACACCGACCAAACACACACAAATGATGATTATTATCTTTGATTGGACATTAATGTTATTATTATTATTATTATTATTTTATTGTTATTTATTGCGACGCATCAATTTTGCTATGTTTGTTTGTCGATGTAGGCAACTAATATTTCATGCATTTTGTGACTGTTGTGTCGTGTTGTGTTTTTATTATTATTATTATTAATACGTAATATGCAAGTTGATGATTTAGGCATTGATTATTCGATTATTAATTAATCAATCGGAAATTAACATTAACGGTAATGCTATTGCTTATTGTGTTGGTGATGGAGGCGTAATCAATATTTCGAGCAATTTGCCAGCAGTAAATTTATCAGCATTTTTATATTCTAACAAAGACTAAGTCTGAAACACTGAGAATTAGTTAGCGGGCTGAGTTTTTTGGGTATTAAGTAAAACTACTGAACATTTCAAATACATTTACTTAAAATTGATAAGAATTCAATATTACCAAATTGATATTTTTTTAGGAACGTACAGTTCTCAGTTGCACTGCTTATAGCTTAAGTCGTATCTAATAGACTAAATAGGCAAATTTTCGGATTATTATCTACTACGACTTTAGTTTAGTTTAGATTATTTTTAATTAAATAATTAATTTAGTTTTGTTTTTAAGATTGAAAGCAATCAATACATTTTTCATGGATTTTTTTAATTTCGTTTTATATTGGAATAGTAGATATCAATGGGGAATTTCTTTTAAAAAATAATGTACTTTTTCATGGATTACGCGAGTTTTAAGTAAGATTTCGCAAAGTATTAATCAGTATTTTTGTGTAAAATATAATTTAGGCAATCCAGTTTTTTTGGGGGGATTATACGATTTAGAGTTGGAATATAAAAGTGTTAACGCGAAAATGATCTTAAATGGATATTAATATTAATGTAACAGTGCATTAAAATATAATTATAGACATTTTCGATTCTTATATTCAAAGGTCTCTTATATATTTTCTTGTTTATGCGATTTCTAGTAAGATTTAAAAAGAATTCATGCGAAATTAAGCTGAAATGATTATTAATTTTAACATAATTGTTCATTCCTTACCAATGTATCAATGTCTAAATGAGTAATTTATCTTAGATTATCATTTGCGCTTCTGTTTATTGAAATATAATTTACTGGCAATCAACTTATTTCTAATGAAAAGTATTTTGCATGCACGAAACACATTTTTATGGTTTTTGCGATTAAAATTGCAGAATTACGCTCAAATGATTAATGCTTTTAACATTATTGTTTTAACATTTTTTGTCAATAAATTTAAAGCCACCCATTTTTCATTGATTGTGCGATAAATCTAAGCATTGGAAAAGCGTTAAATTGCGTAATTTATTTTTAATTATTCTAATAACATTACTGTTTATTGAAACGTAATTTGTAACCAGTAAAAATAACGAAATTATTATTTTAAAATTTTCATAAATTATATGCGATTTACACTAGGATTAAAAAAGTATTAATGCGTAATTAAGTTTAAGCGATTATTAATTTGAACACTAATTGTTTATTCTCGTTTGCATTTCGATTATATATGTAGGCAGAGCAACACTTGCATGTAATGATGCGTAATTAATCATAGATAAAACGCATTATATTATTAGATGACATTTATTTAACTATGTGTAGTCTTATCTAACATATAGGCAACCAATTTTTCATGGATTATGCGGCTTAGTTTGGTAACAAATGAAAGTGGATTAGAAAAATATTATCTTAAATTAGACGATTATTATGTTTGGCTAAACATTAGCGTTTCTACATCATGTTGTTGATGTAGGCAACCCCAATTTACACATTAGATAATATATACCATAGATGTGTTTCCGTTTTCATATTAGCAGGCAACCAATTATTCATAGCTTACCCATCATCAGCATAATTTTCGACCGAAAGTAAAAATTAATATCCGGCAGCGTTCGTTTATGTGTATTAGGGGAAAGCTGGGTAATACCGCAAGCTTATCTATCTTAAAAATTAGAGATCAGAAAAACACATCAGTACCTTGCAAACATTGTGCAAACAAATATAATATAATATTTCGTGTTTTCTGTTGTAACTGTAATGCGCATAATTTGAAACCAAATTATTTCTGGATTTGATAATATATTTACAATGAGGCATTGCTCTTATAATGGGGTAATGACGTTCCTAGCTTAATTTGATATGAATTTGCAAAAGGCACCGAATTATGAATTAGATATGAATTATGTTTGGGATGGTCTATACGGAATACAGTTTACAAGACATCCCTGATAATTATACATGTGATTTTTGTATATTTAACAACTAGTTTACAATTTGTAGCTCTTTTACCTATTTTATTTGTTAGAGCGCAATTACCCTACCAGTTTCGCTATTATTTCCTTCACCATTTTTGCGCTTTTTTGATTTTTTATTCTCCCACTCTCACCAAATATAAATTTCTTTGACTGGATTCTTTCCATTTATTATTGCAAAACATCTTGTATGTAGACAACCAATTTTACGTGCATTACGAAATTTATATCACAAAATGCTTATAAATCAATTTAGGCAACAACCTATACATTTCGAGTATGTTATTATAAATACACATTTGAAAAATGTATTTTGTATATTGCAAAACAGTGTATATAGACAACCAATTTTACAATGAAATTAAATTAAATTCGATGAGGTGTTCCATTTAATATTGTTGCTTTTTTTGGCAAAGCAATTCTCCCGCAAATCGATACGCGCTGCAACTATTATTTCACGCATTTTGCTATTTATTTCCGCTGGTGTGTGTTTTTTTTTTGTTGTATCGGAAAGCGTTCACGTGGGTAGGCAACCAATTTTTCACGGATTATGGGATTTTGTATGAAACTAGATTACAAAAAAAACGTAATGCGTAATCAATCCCTTAACATTAACTAGACATTACTACTATTAATTCTCGTATATATAGCAAACCAATGTAACAAATCATGTAATCAGCTTGATTTTATGATTAAAAAGTTGAAATACAAATAATAATTAAAACTCTGCAAGCAATTTTGCATGGATTATAGGATTTGGCATCGTAAAAAGTATATGTGCGTGTATGAAAGTGTATGTGTGTGTGTGTGTTGGATGGAAGTAAATTAGCGAAAGGTCGGGAAAATGTTAATGCGTTAGTGTTGTAACGTGCGATAATGCATACATGTTATCTCAAGTTAGGAGATGGGAAGGTTCCTTGCTCTTGCTGTGTGTGCTAGTGCTCCTTTTTCACATTCAATTATGATTCGCTCGGTAACATTTTAGTTTTAGTTAAGCGTTTAATTAGATTTATTATATCGTAAATATATATACACGGTGGCGGCGCTGCACTATACAGTACGACAAAATTGCTAAATACACAGAAAACAATTTACGTACATTTAAACGCTTGCAAATTAATAATGATGCAATTTTCAGCAAATGTTGAAGCGTAGTGCGCTAATTAACGATTAAAAAATATAGAACAAGTTAATTTTATACTTGGTGAGCGAAACAAAACATGTTAAGAAACAAATTTAAAAAGAGGTATTAAGCATTTTTAAGCAAAGCAATAGACAATAAATACAAAAGACGTTTAAAATTGTTTAAAAATCTGAAACTACAAACTTTTCTTTAAACATTTGAAAAAAATCATAAAGTTTTCTTTATAACTTTAAGTTTTTACACGAAAATCTTCAATATCTCATTTTTTTCTCGATTAAACGATATAAAAAATATACAACGAGTTAATTTTATAATTGGTGAGCGAAGCAAAGC
>JARJDW010013490.1:0-16416 GCA_030264715.1 Adinopsis sp. GC000173
AAAATCCCATGCTGGGCTTGTTGTTGCTATTTTTTATCAAATCGTGATGAAATCATCAAAACAGTGACGTTTTAATTTATATAATTCGGTGTGTAGAAACGTTGATAGATTATTAAACATTTTTTTTTATTCAACGAAACGCCCTAAAAATTGAATGCAACACGTAAACTGTCATACATGTATGTTACAACGTGTTGGAATTGAAAAGCAATCTAGAAGAGTACAGATGAAGATTCAAATTTAATTTAATTTCAAAATAATTGTTGTGCGATTGAGAAATAGACAAAATATTATTTTAAATACAGGTACATTGTTAAAAGCAGGAGTTGCAATTCAACATTTATTTCTTGATTTATATAATGGCGCGTATAAACCATACTAAATTATTAAACATTTTTTTGATTCAACGAAACGCCCAAAAAATTGAATGCAACACGTAAACTGTCATACATGTATGTTACAACGTGTTGAAATTGAAAAGCAATCTAGAAGAGTCAGATGAAGATTCAAATTCAAATTAATATTAAAATAATTGTTGTGCGATTTGGAAATAGACAAAATATTATTTTAAATACAGGTACATTGTTAAAAGAAAGGGTTGCAATTCAACATTTCTTTTTTGATTTATATAATGGTGCGTATAAACCTTCTAGATTATTAAACTTTTTTTTTTGATTCAACGAAACGCTCTAAAAATTGAATGCAACACGTAAACTGTCATACATGTAGGTATGTTACAACGTGTTGAAATTGAAAAGCAATCCAGAAACGCAGATGAAGATTCCATTTCGAATATTCAAATAATTGTAGTGCGATTTAGAGACAGACAAAATAAAGTTTTAAATACAGGCACATTGATAAATGAAGGAGTTGAAAAGCAGCATTTCTACAAGACAGCTAATGCTACAACAAACAATAAAAAATCGAATGATTATTTCTGTTTGATGGCTTGTTTATTAAGCGAATAAACAGATAATGCAGGAATTCTTATGTATTCGATATAAGTGCATAAAAAAGCAATCCATATAATTTAATTATAGCAAGTAATCAAGTTTCAATCCATTCAATCCACATTGCTCTAAGCCGATTAACTATATAGTTTTGATGACAAATTGATGTCATATCTTTTTTAAATATTACAATAATTTATAATCAAGTATTTTTATTTTAATACCTCACAACAAATTATAGTAATTTTTGCAAAATAAGAGTTAATTTTTGAGTTAGTTTAATGTGATGCTAGGGTTGCAACATGAGATGCAATTCGTTATTTAAACAATGTGTATTGATTAAATATCCGGTCGGAAAGTTCAATCAAACCTCATAAGACGAAGTTAATCCGTTCTAAAAGTGATTGGTGTTACGAATTTTTCGTCTTACGAATAATATAACATTGAAATTTAGGAAAAGTTAACAGTTAACAATGGAAATAGAAGTTTGCTAAATAATTTTGTACAGAAACATATCAAATATTTTAGTATTCCTCACAAAATCGAAATATGAAATTTTATTCGCACACTACTTCACTATACTAGCTAATAGTTACTTGTTAACAAATATTGCATTCTATGAATCCTTTGTCTTAAGAGGTTTGACTGTATACTAACTATTTTGTATTTATTACGTAGTACTTGCACACAAATTTTAACGTTCCGAAAAAACAAAGCTTTTATATTGATGTGTGAGGTGGAAATAATAATATTTTGTACTCGAAACGGACGATAATTTTATTAAAATGCCAGGTGAATATGCTTTTATTTATTAAATGAAATGTTGATTTTAAAAGCAAGCGCGATCAGCAAATTGATTAAATTGATTAGTATCGGAGTTTTGTGTGTGTGTGTGTGTGTGTGGTGTGTTGTGAATCTGACGTAGGTAGAGAAAAAACGCAAGCACAACGACAATTAATAATATGTATATATAGGTATACACATATATATATTTTTTTCAAATACATATACGCTCATTCGGACGCGATAAAATATAAAACGCATGTCGCATTTGATTGACACATCTTTTATGTTGCGTTATTAATGTAATGTCAATTAGTTGTGTATGCTAATTGCACATATATTAATGGTATTGATTAGGCGCGTTTTGTTTTGCCGGCGCGATATTAGATAATTGCGGTATTGTTCGAGGACCCGATGGAATGTGTATATGTGTATGTATGTATTTCTGATTGTAGACACTTCCTTTTCAGCACGTATAACGCTAAAAATATCTTAAGGAAATTCTTCATACAGATATCAGTTACATAAAAACGTCATATGTGTGATGGTTCTTTACTAGAATACAAACACGACTTGTTTGTGCTGTTTGTATAGATAAGCGATGTTATTCTATTTTTTTTGTCTTGCTCGCGTTCCGAAAATGTAAACTAAACAATGAGCATCTGCGGTTGACATTAGTAAGGGCAGTCTGAGAGTTGAAGAAGGTCTTAGCCACCCATATCCAGGGGTGGTTTACGTCATTCCGTTCGTTGAACGAGCGCGTCTGCAATAACAAACCACCGTATGATGGATTCCAGATGTATGTGAAAGCCATCGCATTTACGATAAGCGAGGAGACAGCCGAAAAAATAGAGTTAAGCTTAAACTAAATACCTAGTTAAAGAGGTGGAATATTAGTGAATGATATTTGAGGCCCACCGCCGTTGCCGCCGTCGTTTTGTATCCCTTTTCCCGGCGTGTTCTATTGATTAGGGCGCGCGTCTCTCGCTCAGGCCTGATATCGGCGGCGCAACTGTGGAAATTTTATTTCTTCCATTCGGGCTGCATTTATGTTTACACATAAATATTTTTATATTGAATAAAAATGTAATTTTTGTGTTGTTTGGAATGATTTAGATGGAAAGTTAAAATGAGAATATAAAACAAACTCGAACGCGCTGCATATATGCGAGAGATCGTCGACGAGTGGTGTGTGTGGATATTAGGGGACGTGCAGGGGGCCGCCAAACCGATGGGCCGCGCGCTCCACTCCACGTCGATGATATCCGCTTTTAGCTACGGCTTCCAGATGTTGAAAGGAAGATACACTACGTTGCACTTGGTACTATTTCCTTCCACTTTGCTTATTGCCACGATCGCACTAAAGTATTTCATCAAAGCTTTTATAAGAATCATTTAGTTTACACTAAAAACTCGCTCTCGGCAGCCACTTTATGAGTTTTACCACTATCCGACCATGTTTCAAAATAAAAGTGTTTCATTACTGAAACATATCATGTTCATCTTTAAACGACTTTCCGCCTTTTTCTGTAAACGAATTGCTTTCTTAAAATTTATATCTTCTTACGTAATAAAAATTTTCCTTTGCAACGGAATAATATTTGTTGTGTATTTTCTTTTTTTTATATTCTTTCGAAAAAAAAAGCTCAGCGCCGGTGTTGGTCTTTTATACATTTTTAATACGCCTTCCCTTCCCCCATGTTCCTTATTATCTTTAATACTTAATAAAATAAAGGTACGCACCGAAATTGAATGTTTATTCAATCTAAATACATACCACCTAATAATATTTGCAGCCATTCATAAATTAGATAGAGAGCGAGCGAATCAACATTGATTCCGAATTAAATTTTAGATTATTTTAACTTTGCCCATAATATCATTTATTTCGAACGCGTAATTAATTTATTTCCCATGACTTTGCTGTTTTCTTACATTGCAAACTTGTATCGAAGCAGCGGCGCAAAAAAGATAAAAAAACATACACACACAAACACACCGTATTTGATTAGGATTTATTGAGGTGAGCATTAGTGGCGCTCCTTATACAGTTTGATCGATATTGACTCACACAATGGAGAGAAAATTATTGGAACTGACTCACGCTCATTGTCCACACCAATCACTAATTAAACATAACACAATTTAAATCGCGTAATTAGTAACACCAAAGCGGGGGTTGAATTATTTTTTTATGGTAAATTAGTAGATAGGTATATATCCGCATAGGTATTTAAATTAATTTAATCTTGTATAAAAAATCAAGCGTGAAATTGAAATAAATTTATTAATTAAATATTCAGCGGCAATTAAATTTAATCCAAAGCTGATATAATTTAGTGTATGATTCTGAAATAAATAAATTTTGAAAATATATTTATAAATTGTTGCAAAACTAATATTCCAGATAGAATTTATTGGTAAATAAATTGCTGTTTACGATCATCGCACTCAATTTTGATTAAGGATTTTCTAATAGAATCGATAATAAACTTTATTGTTATATGGTGTTAATAAAAATAATTATGTACGTTGTGAATTGACAACAACATACACAACACATACACATGCGCTCATTGCTGATAGATTAACATATTAATGTTTATCTTTTGCACCTCGTTATTTATAATTTATGATGGCGCGTCATAAACATTTTTATATATTATATATATATCAGCGAATATAAATCTTCCGGAAGAAAAAGTTATCATTAATAAATTTCATCAAAGTTTGAAGTAAGCACGTTGTAATCTTAATGCGCTTTTCTTTTATTTCTCATTTTTTTGCTTCACATTAAGTTGTAAATAACTTACAAATTAGTTAAAATTTGTTGTGTAAGCGCGCGGGCGCATAAAAAGTGGAGCAATTTAAAACAATAATGTATTGTTGCTCGAGAATGAAGTATTGCACTAATTTGTTTAAATGTGAATTATTTGAAACAAAACGAAAAGTATATAGTGGAAAATATAACAGAGGATAAATGATTTAATTCACTTAAAAGTTAATTTATATGTTTATAGCGTTTTAACCCAATAAACATAAATTTTCTATATTGATTTGATGGCGTAGATATATTAACAGTTATTATACAAATGTGCATTCGCATTATGCGCAAAATTCTTATATTATAAAGCGTAAAATTCGTATAAATTTAAAATAATATGCAACGATAAAAATGATTAATATCATCGGCGAGATGTGCGAATGTGCGGCATTCATTGCAAATAAGATAAAGAATGAAAAAGAAATGCAAGTATAATTTCTTTTTGATATTGAAATTAGTTATAGCGCGCGTTTATCGCCATCGTTATTGCCATTGTTCACAGAGAAATAAGATAATTGTCAATTGATTTCGCTCCGATTCGAATTGTATTAATAATAATCTTGTAACATTTTGACCTCCATTTCCTCTTTGAAGAATAATAACATCAAACAAAAGAATGAATGCACTCGATGTTAAATTATTTAAAGCACATGCGAATATTGATGAGAATTACAATATCGCTTCGCAAAATGATTTTTTGCAGCACCAGCGAGAGAGGCGAATTTAAAAAGCGGCCTTTCGCATCGTTTAAAAAATAAATTTTAAAAGGTTGTAATCTCATTTAAGTGCACATAATGAATGACATTAAAAATGTATGTGACATCCAGAAGCAAGTAAAAGTTTCTGTGTCGTTGTGTGGCGAACATTACTATATGATATTTTATGCATAATGTGTGTGGATGTGGTAAAGTTGTATGAAAAGCAGCAGCAGCAGCACAAGCAGTAGTAGAATGTACTTCCACATTTAAGTTTACTAATTTGAAAGTCAGCGCCTATTCGCTCATTATGTCGAAGAAGGATCGCCATTAATTCCCAGTACGACGCTGTTCTAGCACAATGGGCATTGTCCGAATGGAGGGCTGCATAATTAATTAGAGTTCTATAGAAAGGCCCCGGACGTGTTTGTGCCCGGAGTTTAAAATCCGGGCTCGGCAATCCAACTAACTACCACCACCGCCTCCTGCACCAACCAACCACCTATAGAGTAGTGACTAGTCGCGCACATGTCTGATAATAAATGCATTTTTCTCACACCTCATTAAATAATATTTTTTAACAGCGACATATTTTGGCGGTTGCCACACATGCTCAAATCATTTAGAATGTACGATATACTATAAATAAAATCCCATTTAAAATAGATCAGCATCAAAGAAATGCTTCAGGCTATAAAACCGGAAACGTTTTTTTTCTGCGCGCTCTTCGTCTTCGTCTCCTCACTCGCTCTCAATGCATATATGTACGAAAAGCAAAAAAAATAAAATTGGTGTGTATATATGGCCCGGAGATAGGAAACAAAGAAATCTGTAAGGTTAGAACTGTCATTGAGAGAATTTGCGCGGGATGGATCATTTTTTTCTTCGTCACAGAGAGGTGAGCGCAATTTTTTTTGCTCTTCTTCTAAAAAATGAAACGGATGTAAATAGTTTATACCATGGGTATGAAGTACATGAAATATTTATGGATTATGTCTATAATAAATATTCCAGGTGCAGGAGCTGGGAAAGTGCAGACGCTTTTACGGCTTAGCAGCAATATTGTCTCTTACCATCTCCTATTTCAAGGATCAACTGCTAACAATGTACAGTATATCATATTTTGTATACATATAAAGCAAACATTATGTTTTAAAACTTTAGAGCCAAGTATTTCTTTACGTTCGTCATTCAAGCTTACTTTCACCCTATTTGTTCTTGTATATTTTATTATATGTTCTTATATATACAATAAAAAACGGGCTTTTAAAAGCGTTTTCAAGAAACGGTCTAAAATAAAATTAACAATAAACTTATTAAATAAAACCCCTCGTAAAGCCACAATTTGTTACAACAATTTTCTGAGTGCTCGCAGCAATTTTATACACACACAAAAACATACATTGCTACAAAACTAAACTCACCGCACACTCTTATTATTACATCCAACAAATTTCCTATAATATTTTTTAATTAACTCCACATCGCCCCATTCGAATTTCATAATTATCTATGTGTGATTTCAGCAGGCTGCCATATGCGAGCATAATAAAAACTCCCGGCCGTTAAATGTAGAGAAAATACAACTTAATAGAAAATTGATGCACACACATGAATGTTACACATCATCATTTTTATTATGTGAGATTTTTAAAGCCGCTTCACACCTGATGATAATAAAAATACGATCAATCTATTTGACTATGAGTCATCGCAACGATATAATACCATTTTAAAAATATTCCCCTATTCTACTAGGTGGATATATAATAGTAACGCGTGAAATAAAGTGAAACCGAAAAATACCATATATATCCCACGATAAATCATAAATTAAACAATTTTTCCTCCTCTAGTTATTGGTGGTGGAGAAAACACCAACAACAACAAACGATCCCCGCGAACATGCTTCATTAGTATGCGCAGATTTGCGATAGTGATAATTAAAAAAATAAAATGTTTTATAGCCGGCTATATTTCACATATTTTCCATAAATGTCAGGCTGAGAAAATAATGAAAGCTTATCTTGTAAATTGCGCTACCTATCCATTTTATAAATATTAATGCGGAATATTTTGTTGTTTAATCAATTAGGTGGGATGAAATACTATCTATATTTACTGCCCATTGTCGTTTGCTAAAATAATACATAGATAATAATGCTAAGTTTGACAAAAAATAAATTGAAAGCAAAAAATAATTGGTTAAATTGGAATCGTTAAATAGATTTCCCGATAAAATAAACAGAGTAACGAGAAAAAAGGGAATAGTTAAGTCAATTGTTACGCGTCGCTGTTTAACTCTCTGTTGGTCCAATCAGTGCAACGACAGGGTTGTAATCAAAAACCCATTACCTATACCTCACTCGCGCGCCCCATCCCCCCCCGACCGGCAGCGGCAGCAGCAGCAGCAGCACAACATCAAACCCCTGTGTAAGTGAGAGACAATGTTCACGAAAATTAATTCCATCTATACGACGACGCGCTCTCTATTGTTGTATGCGCTCGTCCTTCCTTTCCTTTCCTCCCTTAATATTCCCCACGCATTTTTTTTTCAGTGTTCTATTAATTTGCTAGAAATCTCGCTAATATTATTTTCATCATTTCATATACTATTACTTTTAGCTTAACGCTAAAACATCGGGATCAAATATTGGGATTACATTATCTCGCCCCCAAAACAGAAAGTTAAATCCTTAATCTCCGCCCGATCTGCGTTGTAATTATTATTTTTGTGCAAACAAGACGGCGTCGAAAAGAGGAAGAAAAGAAAAAAATGCGGCGTATACTATTAAAAAACAATTTATCGATACAATTTTTATTAAACGATCCCTTTTATTCTTCGTCATTCAGCAATATTGAGTGGTTCTTTTATGATAAGTAAAAGCTCCAAATGTGTTCCACTTTATGTCTTTTCTTCTTAGTATTTATAATAATAATCTATAAGTTCCTTTTTCTCTTATCTTGGTTTGAGTTTGTTAGGCCTTTGTTTGTGGATTGTATATCCATTATCCGTCCAGCGATATATTTTCGCGAATGACCGTGAAAACGAATAAGTGATACGAGAGTGGGCCCTTGAGAACTATACATCTAAAGAGTGAATGCGTGTCGTGTTGAAAAGAAATGTAAATTGTCTTGTGGGCTTGGGAATGAAGGGACAGTTTGCTAAAACATGACCGTAAGGAACGATATATACTCTATTCAATAAACCAAACCGGGAAAACGAGGCGGCGGCAGCAGCAGCAGCAGCAGCAGAGAGAAAAAAAACAAGAAATATTTTCAATTCGCATTTTCAACCTCTCTTTGATATGTGGAAAAGATAAATTTATCGAAACCGGCCGACAATCAACGTGAAATTTATTTTTTCCTGCGCCTGGCGTTTCGTTTATTCGTTCCATCGCATCAAAACGATTTACCCGAAAACTGCTTGCTTGCTCTCTGTGTGTATCCTTATAGAGGTGATAAAGGCGATTTTTAATAAACTTATGAAGCGCATAAACATCGCAACGGAATGGGCAAGCTTTAAGAGAGTTTTGCTCGCTGCGCGAAATAAAATGCAGCGAAGGGAAAACACAAAAATTGTATATTATATTATATGTATATACATTAATGTGGTTGGTAAATTTGATTCGAAATGCAGACGAAAAAACTTAGTTCTGGAGAGAACGAAGAAGCAAGCAGGGGATATTGGAAAGTTATGAAGGCAAAATAATATATATATATATATATATATATATAAAACAGAGAGAAAAAAGGGCACTCGCCGAGTACGTTTTCGTTCTTAAATAGTCCAAGTGGAAGCAGTCGAGGCGAGGAAAACTTCTTTGGAAAGAGTATAAAATATGCGGATGAGCCTGAAAGTTGGGAGTCGAAGGTTTTCTGGGCCCAGGAATCGCGGATTTGCATATACAAAACGTCAGATGCCAGTGCAGTAGAATGGCTTTATCGTGTAGTAGCACGCCGTTACCACCGCCACCGAGAATCGATACTCCTTTCTTTCTCTACCCCTTTTTACCCCCAATATAGATATATATATATGTATATATTTACACAATCACCAAATTGTTTTTGCTTTCACCAAAAACGATAATTTTGCCAAAATAAAATAAAAAACACAAAACGGAAATTTTTATCTCAAATATACATAACACTAATCAATTATACAATCCCTACACAGTTTTATTCGTTCTCGGGAGTGCTCTGCGCTTTTTCATCGTTGCTGTGTTTTTGTATTTTTTTTTGTTGTTCTAGAACTAAGCGCGTTTCCTATCTGTTTATAAAAATACGCGGGTCGGTAATGCATTGAGCAAACATCGTGCCGTTGTCAGACGTTATCTAACAAAAGCCTCGCGCTATCGACGATGATGAAGTGATTAAAATTGATGATGATTTCGAAATGATTTTGACGATGCACGTATTTTATACAATCCGTAAAGGCATAAAGGCGCGCCCAAATTAAATGTTAAAGCGTCGTCCCCCCAAATTCACACACATGCGTAAAATATATAAGTGCAAAAGATCACGCGATATATTTTTTTATAGGTCAAAGGTAAAGAAATCCCATTTCCATTTCTTAAATTATATTGCCGAATGATAAAATGGTTTGGGTCAACGCAATACAAAAAAAATTTATATAAGAACATGAAGCCCTTCCTGGCAGACATATTCTGGGCACGTAATATTTATAGTTGATTGAACTCGAGGTCAAGTTATTATGGTTTCTACATGTAAGAAATGCTGATTTACAAAATAATCGCTAAAAATCCATTTCACAGACACACACACAGAAAAAGAAAGAAAAAAGGTTAATTTAATTAAGCGCACAAAGTTCGATGCGGATTTATGCATACGAAAAAAAAAACTATCAGAGAAAATGTATTTTTTTATCGTGTAGCTTAGTTTTTTAAATGTCAAAGCCGTTAGGGCTGGCGGATAAAGTAAACCTCCATGTATTACATTTGCATATGAAGGGAAACAAGAACAAAGTAACCTTTAAGAACTAAAAATAACATTTTGGATAAAAAGGAATAGTAAAAACGAGGAAACTGAGCAAAACGTTGCGCACATCTTATACACTATATAGTTGATGAATCCAAAATATGTAAAACGGTTTCTTTTTGCCGGTGAAACACACACACACAAACATAACGTAGATAAAGAAAGTTTTTCGACAAGCCCTATGAGTAACGGCACATAAAAATGTCGGAAAATGTGCTAGTTTACGGTTGGAAAATATTGTAAATTACAATTATCGCGTTGTTTATGCAACAAGGATGCAAAAAAACAGATTAATTACTAAACTAATGCTAAATTCGCCAACGCAACTTTGGCAAATTGAAAAACGCCTACCCGTTTCCTAAACAACAACGTACTATATAGGTAGATTATTTTATTCCATGCGCTCTCAAACAAAATTGATAAATAAAGCTTTATTGAATTTTGAACGTGGATTATCGTCGAATAATGCAGATAATACTAATTATTCAATTATAGGCTGGAGGTATTAAATTGTAATCAATCTCGAGCCTTCCTGGATGCAAGGAAAGTACACGCATCAATAAATATATCTATATACATAATATTGTAGATATATAAAAGTTTGAGGCACGACAATAATTTTACGACTTGTTATCATTTACCTACACACACATATATCTATAGGCATAAAAGCACAACATTCAGCTGCATCAATTGATTCATATTTTGCAATAAATTCTTTTCACATATTTTCTCTGCAAATAATACACTTCTGATATACATAGTAAAGTTCTGTGAGTGTTTTTTCTACGCGAATAACTTGCGCACGAAGAAAAATGATGATATATATAGAATAAGTCACATTCTAACAATATCTCAGCGATTTTTTTTTCTTTATATGTGTGTGTGTGTCTTAAAATACATGCAAATTGAAAATTTATTCAAATTTATACGAAAAGATGACATTCCGAAAATGGCTTAATTATAGTTTAAAGACCCCCCCGCGCCACCACCGCCGCAATGTGCATATCTGATGACAACTGCATACCCCACAAACTTGACTGATGACAGTACTCCCCCTTTTATAACATGAATACAGAGAGCGCACTGCTCTGCTCATATTATTTAAAATATATAATAAATTTTGTCTCCTCTTCCTCGCAAAACGTTTCCAACTTTGGCGTTATTAAACTTTTTACGTGCAATCGCAGACAAAACTTTCGTATTTAAATAATTAAAATCGTTCGATGGCAAAACTGATCGATATTTAAAAGTTTTAAAACTCTCTTCAAATTAGCTGGAAACTTAAAAAACAATCAAGCAATTATTCATCGCATCAATCACTAGCCGCATGGCAATTAAAAATGTTTATCTAGAAATGTGTAAAATTAAATTCGTGCAAGGCAACGCGGCACAAAAATGTTTTTTAATAATAACAAGCAGAAGAGAAAGAGAGTAAGAATGACTTAATTATCTCTGTTTATTAATAATTAACAATGTAATTAAACTTTGTACAATTTCTTAGCACAACTATTAACTTCCATGCGATGTTGATAATTTTATAAATAAATTCGTTACGATGCTAGATTAAATTTGGCCGAGTGTAGAATAAATTTAGACGTGGGGCTCTTGTTTGTTGTAAAAAAGATTTAGATGACAATAAATAGTCATCCATTTACGTAGACAATTTGTAAATGTAACTATATTTAGTTAATGCCAGATTAATTTAGATCAACATAATTCAAAGTTGAAAAGGGTGCAAGTGAGTGTTGTTACAAGAAAATAGAGCGCGAGATATATCAAAAGGTCAGCTTTGTGCCGAGCTCGCTTTATATAAACACACGCCATCCATGTACTCGCATACGACGAGGAGAATTCCATCTGATTTAATTGTAGCGAATGTGTAAATAGCTGCTTGGAGCGTTAGATTATTATTTTTAACACTAGAATTGAGCGTTTTGGATTAAGAATGGGAGCGGGATATACAGTGTAAATCTAAAAGACGGCTTTACTCCCAAATCCGTTGTGACGTTGGAAATCTTTCGGGATAAATGAGTGCACCTGAGGTACTGACTGTACATACTGCGCCACACCAACGAAACAGTGCGAAATTATTTAGCCGGCGCGAAACTGGCGCAACGTTGCGCACACGATATAAAAAAGCCTACGTAGGTACCTACTACATACACACACACATTCGTGAGAAACTGCGATAACCACTCTGGCTTTTTTTATGCTTAACTTTTCCTATTTTCCTGTGTTTTTTTTTTCTCTCTGCGTTTCTTTGATTGATTTTAACTTTATTTCCACCAACAACGCAAAGAATACATAATTTAATCAATAATTGTTTTAACTTACGAAATCTACTTGCGTCATCAACATGTAAGTAAGTAAGTAAGGATGAGCAGTAATCGCTTACCTGCAACAGAAAAACAGAGTAAAAAATTAGTGATTTGGTGCATCATCGGTCATAAATCCGCTGTGCGACTAAACAATGTTCGAGCGTGCAATTTACAGCACTAAACTACATTATTGTGCCATATTTGGTTGCGTCGCTTGATTATACAATTGAAAACTATCCTGGGATCTGTCAACGTATGTTAGAATGCGGTCGGAAAGCGAAAAAGAAGAAAATAAGAAGAAGACGATGACGAGGAAGGCAAACACGAAACGAGATAAGAATTGGATGTGAAGGCAAAACGACGACGCCACTGCTGTAAAGCCAATGACATGCAACCGCTTGCAGGGCGCAGCACCGGCAGCAGCAACGGCAGCAGCTACTATATGTGGTGCAGCATGTCAAGAGCCGGAGCACACAGCACAGCACTGCACTGCAGTCATACACCATGTGCAAATGTCACTTCAATTACAAATCTGTTTCATTTGTGCTGGGTGCTGAATATTTCATAAATCAATTCAACACTCACTCTCTCTCCGCTCCGCCGCCGCCACCGTCGCCATGCGATGCCTGTTTATTATAAATTTTCTTTAACAACTAGCAATTATGTTATTTGTGCCCGGTTCGCCTTTTTTCCCTCATTCGCCGGCGCACATCCTATTCAATTGTCTCACATAAATTTATTATTCGAAACAATGGTGAATAAAACTGGTGACGCATAAAAACTACTATAAATTTGTAAAAGCGTTTCCCGAAAGTTTATTGTTCAATTTTAATATAAAATAATAATTAGATGCATCGCAGGAGGTTGTAAATAAACGGCATAAGACAGGCAAGCGCGCATTTAGATGAAAACATTTTTTTAAGAGTTTACGTTTTCGAGAAAAGTAGAGCACACCAGCGCATTATTTTCATCCATCCAAGTTGAAACGCAACGCAACATTATTATTATCGTCATCATCATCGAAAATTATATAGATACAAGTTGTGGCAACTTTTTGTATTATTAAACTGCAATTATAATACATAAGGTATATACCTACAATATACCTACTTTCATTAAACACACGACTAACTTTGCGTTCGTAATAATCTAATAAAATATTTCTGTGTTATATATTATATAAAAATATAATTACAATCGCACGCCTCTAATTTGTTATTTATAAAATAAAGTTAACACAGCGTAATTCCCAAATTTATTATATTATATGAATTATTGTGTTCTAAAACCATAAATTTTAAATTTGATTACACATCTATAACGTATCATTAAATGCCAGTTTATAAAACGTACCTCTACACGTAGTAAAAAAGCGGTGTGTTAATGATAATTTTGCTATTAGTTTTGTGCACGATTGAACGCTAAATCCATCGAACTATGTAAATCACTCGTTGGTGCAGAATTAATTGCTTTTCGCCTTGATCATGACGCAAATATAGTTTCAGCTGTTATATCCTAACACTTTAATAGGTTCTTTAATGACTTACAAGAGATAAACGGTCATCGGTCATCTCTTTTATAAATATCGGGTAAATGAACCAACCAACCAACCAACCACTCGGCTAGTTGCACTTGTAAAAATACGAGCAATGTTCTATTGCCTTTAAAACGCGATATTACTCGTTTATTTTTTTTTTGTAGTTCAATGCTATCTTTTATTTAAAGAGCAATTTCAAGTTTCTTAATTTAATGGCCATCGTTACAAGCTGATTCTATCTATCATTTCATTGAATTTTAACGACAATCTCGTTCGCATGCATTTTGTATATTGTACTTACATACGCTTGCACTTTTTTCGGGATTCATTGATAAATTAAAAGCGCTGTTAGTAAGTAAGCGAGTAATTAGTTTACACATAGTGAATATTTCTTATATTATTAAAATTGATTTAATCTTCACCATTTTAGCGCTTCACATAATTTGGTTTTGTAAATGTATGTATAGAGCAAACCCTTTTCTCTGTTACCCTTCATGAAAGTTGGTTAGTGTTTTGGTGTGCCCAAATACATACTAGCTTGCTTAAATTTAATTCCAAATAATAAACGTGGATCCATTTGTAACAAATCTGTCAAGAATGTTGTATCCTTATTAAATTCTACGATCCCAAAAATGTGTGCCGGTCAAATACATAAAACTTTTTGTTTGTTAAATGGTTCTTTATGATCTCCACGCTTTTGTGTAACCGTAAAACTTTATTCAACGTAATAAATTAATATATATATATTGTAATGATAAATATCTCTCCCGCTCTCTCTATACATAATTATATATTTATTTAATGGAAAAGAAATACTTGTTATAAAATATAATGTATTGTTCGATACACAATAGAAAAATGATTCTATTAGATATTTTAATATGGGTAAAACGTATATGCAAGCACATTAATTAATTACGAATATCTAAATATAAACAACAAACTCAATATTATATAGTAAACAACGTTTTCATTCAAATATAGCGGATGCTTACAGCGTAATAATTCATGCTTAAATTGCATTATCGCAACCCGATTTTTTTCTCTACCGAGAGAGTAATCTTCTTCAAATTGTCATCTATGTATTATAATAGATGATAATGGTGCGATAGATTTGTCATGCTGACAATGTCATTTTGATAAGACAGTGATATATTTGATGTAAAATGTAATCTATAAGTTTAGATAACTGGCCTATACCGTATGCCAGCATATACGTTACCGGTTACAGCTACTACGCTGGTGTACGAAAACTACGCATCGAAACTTATTTACTATTTAGTATGTTTGTACTTACATAATTTACTTAACCCGGTAATTTACTAAATTATAATATTTTGGCATAATATTTGGTAAAATTTGCTAAATACATTAATAATTTTAATCAATAAATCATAAACTAGATGTTGCAAATTAGGTATACGTTTAGAAATTATACGTTGAAAATTATACTCTAAACCTAAACCAAATTGCAGAAGAAATGATTTAACTTTTTATTAAAAACGAGAGTAGCCCGTTGCCAACGAAATTGGCAAATAATTATCAAAACAAATTGGAAACCAACCTTTGACGCCTCACTGGGAGTTTGACAATTATTTGTCACGTTTGTCACTGTGATCTAACCTCAATCTTATTAACCGGGTTTTTTTATATTTGACATTCATTTAGTGCATTTAGTGACTTTCGGTTGGCACCACGTTGGCACTATTTTAGGATTTGCGGTTAGCTTCATTGCGGTACAGAATGACAGTAGTTTATTACATATTAATCAAAAAGTATTTTATTAGTTTAATAATAATAAAAAATAATCTTCTTTTATAAAGTTATTTTTAATTATTATTTTTAAAAAAAATTTGGCACACATACGCATTAGCGTTTTATTATATAAGGTAAGATGTTTTTCTTGTATCGTCCGGCTTCCAATATGAATAAATAACCCAAACTAAAATGTTTAAGATTTTAGTTAGTTAGATCTAGTCTGCAACTTTAACTCTATTTAATTTATTTTTTATATTCATTTACTTCATTTTGAGTAGCTAAATAGGCAAAACATATATTTTCAACTAAACTATTAAGAAAAAAATAAAAATAGTTGTCAAGTAATTGATAAAATTTAAATTGTAAATGAAGACATACGCAAATTGCAGTTTACAATTCAATCATAAAAAAACATTAAAAGCTTGTCAAAAGTTAAAGTGGCATAATCTTAATAAAGTTTCAAATCACCAAACTCAACGTAGATACTCGCACTAAGTTTACCCATGATACTTTTGTAGCAAAAATTGTGTATCTTTGGCATTGTTCATCA
>JARJDW010013499.1:0-13372 GCA_030264715.1 Adinopsis sp. GC000173
TTTACTTAAAACATGCTCGAGCATCACTTGTAAAAATAAGATTTTTATGGCATGGACTTAAAGTAATATTTTAACTTACATCAAAATGCTTATTTAAATATAAATATTTTTAGCCAGCTGCTGAACATCTTCAACACGGCGTAGTTTTCCGGAGAAGTAAACAAAGTATTCACTTTTTAAATAATACTTGCCTGCAAACACCATCTCAAATGACTGTTTGCTTAACGGAATTGCAATCAGTTTTTGGTTTTGACTGGGATCAAGTTAATTATGTAAGTATTAAGGTTGTACTTGTCATTTCTATCCCCGCTCTTCCATCAAAATATTCCATTGTAGGACGAATGAGATCTGGATGATTGACACCAGTATAATGAGACCGCTGTTGTTTGAGTCCGTAGGCTTATGAGACCACGGATAAAAGAGACCTTGTATGATTGACACCGAGGATAAATAACATTATGCTAAATGGAATCAGACAAAATAAAACCACAAAGTAGTATCTAACACTCTTTAATCTAACTAAAAAATCTAACACTTTCTCTCTGATCTTCTTAACCTAACCTAATATTTTCTTTTTTCCTTTACCTAACCTAAGTCACCTAATTAAAAAAAAACTGTCTTGCGACAACGAGTTACTTTTACTCTAACATCCTCGGTCAAATTATACTGGTTTCAATCATCCAGGTCTGATTCGTCCGATTGCCACAATATACAGCTTAGGGAAAGAGTGCCCCTCGACTTTTGACAGAATTCAAGTTTATCATTTAAGATATCAACTTCATTCAAATAAGCAAAATAAAGTTAAATAACCCAAGCAGATTATTTGGAAAAGCTTTTTTATTAATTTCGATATTTTTTACATTATTACAATATTTTGGCATTAAAAAGGCTTTTTCGGGGAAAAGTCTTTATAGCGACCTGGGTAGGTTATTTAACTCTATTTTCCTTTTTTGAATTAAGTTGATATCTTAAATAACAAGATCCAAAACGGGCAGATAAAGCCATATGTATTCTCATCTATACATAACATTTGCTTTGTAGGAACAGTATCCTGTGAATGCGCTACAAAATCCAGACTCAATTGCAACTAAAACTGTTGATCATTATTATCAAAATATTGAAGCAGATGATTTTCGTTTTTATGATAATGGAAATAAGTTGAATTTAATTCTATATAATGGAAATAATGCGCCAAGCTACAATATATCTAAGATAAACGTAAATATAACTATGTATTGTGCCGAAAATGATTATTTATCAACTATTCCGGTAATATTTTATGTGTTTATTTATGACTTTATTATCTTATTAATTATTTATTATAATTCTAGGATGTTTTGCGATTTTATAACAAACTGGAGGTATTGAACAAAACGATGATTATAAATAAATATCGCAAATTTTCACATATGGATTATATCGAAGCAAAAGATGTCGATAAATTATTATATAATGATGTTATTGAGCGTTTACAATCTTTATAATCTACATTAGCACATTCTAATGCAAAAGTAAGCACGTTTTTGCCAAATCACTGTCTTGTAAAATAATTGTAAAACAGTTTGTTCTTAAATATTGATTTTCCCAAAATGTCATATTGTATTCGAAATACACCTTTTAGATAAAAAAGGCCTTCCATACGTTTGCTTTCTTGTTTTCAGGTCAGGCGAAAATGTTTTATAATTAATTTTAGATTATTTACTAAACTTTTTTGTTTTTTTTAATTCACTATTTTTTAGAACTTTTTGTACTCTTGCTACAATTCGTGATTTTTTATTGTTTTTTTTTAAATTTTTGCTCTTCATAATTTTGTGTTTTTTTTACTATTGTTTTCGCTTTTTTATCACACTTTGCAAGAAACGATTTTAAAAAATCACCAAAAACTTAAAAAAGCAGTAAATAATGGGAAAAAAGCTCTAGAAAGTTGGAAATCTGCCGACAGACGCTTGAGCCTGCGAGTCCACCCTCTAGCTAGCGCCTGCTTTTAACATAACAAAACGATATAAACGACATAAAAGTATAAAGTATAGTTATGTATAATTTGTAAGGTTATATTTGACTTTAACTTACACAGTAAGTACATATGATGTAAGGTAAGCTATAGTTATTAATAAATGTTGATACTTGAATTGGTTAATTGCTTTTCAGTATAATTACATTGAAATGTATTGAAAGAAAACGTGGGTAATTGGCTGGGATAGTTATCATATACAACAAATTTTAATTATTTTGTTTAATTGTCTGTCTGGCAACTCTAAATAATTAATCAGCACGTGCGTCTGCAATTTTTAATGAGACACAGTGACAAAGTAAAAGTACATACCTACATTTATATATTTATTCGAATTCTGGTTTGGTTAGCACTAAATTCTAAAACACACCGTCTCTTCTTAACTTACGTAAATTTGCTGTCACGTAGCAAGTCTTGAAAACTATAATTTAACTATATTGATATTTGTATTCAACAAAGAAACATCATCATTTCCAGCTTTTAAATTCAAGTTCCATTATTTCAGTTCGGAAAAAATATTTTCTATCTCGTTCATACTTTGATCATTTATATTTAAAAAAAATGCCTAGCAATAATGCTGAGTAATGTTGCTTTTATTAAATAACTTTGGAAAACTAATGTAATGTAATGTAAATATATTATACATATACATAGTCATAATAAATTGTTTAGATTTTTGCAAAGTAACATTTAAGAAATTTGCATAGCAATCTTTTCTAAAAGGCAAGAAACGTAAAAAATCACACAAAATGCACCATTTATTTACTCTAGAGATTGCTGTACATTAATATCATATTTAATTATGATAATTAATGTTGGTTTAGGGTTGGATAGATAGTATTACTCCTAATTAAATATAAGGGATCACATTTAAAAAAATATATAACGTTTAATTATTTGGGCATTCTACATGGGTGTAAATTATTTCTAAACAATTACACAATTATAGGTTCATCTCTGTGAGGAAAAATACACCCATCTTCAGAAACTATTATTTCAGTTTAAAATAAAATACAACTAATTACTACATTGTCTCATAAAAGACAAATATTACAGTTCTGGCAAAAAAATTGGACAATTTAATAAATTGTTAGATGTAGTTTATAGTTTGCAGAAATGCCTATACAGTGGAACCTCGAGATACGAACGGTTCAACATACAAGATTTGACAAAGGAACCAAAAAATTGGGCAATTTTTGGCTTGAGTAAAAACATGAAGAAAAAAATTGCACTCAGAACACGTACGCGGCCTAAAAGATGGGGGAAAAGATTTAGTTAACGATGGATAATACTTTGAATAAAATTATTTAAATAATTTTCCTGAATGAAGCTCTAAAAATTAAAAAAAACTCTGTGAACAAATAAGTTTGATGTTGCCGTCGCTTGGTGAACCATAATGATAATAATTGAAATTGAACAATAAAACAAATTGTTTATTTACAAGAAAAATTTTGATTAAAAATGAAATGAAAATTTACAAAATCGTCAATGCATTTCGACCAGAGGTCATTATCAGTCCTTGTCTATCGTTCAACTTTAATTAATATTTATAGACCTTATAACTTTTAGAACGTTTCTCTCATCTTTTTCCTTCAAAATCGTTGAAAAACACAATATATTTTGAATTTATTTTTTACTAAACATTCAGTGTTTGAGAAAAATTACTTAGAAAATACGAAAAATTTAAAGTACTTATATTTGTCAATCTCTGCTTAAAGTCTTGGTGCCAATTGTGTTGATGCGATTTGCAACACGACATACGATATTTTAGCAAACCAATCAAGGACATTAGTTTTTCTGGTAAAATGTTTATTCTAAATTTGGCATATGAACTGACAGACTTGATTAATTTGCTAACTTTTGATTTGTCGGATTACACATTACATCACCACAATGTGCATCTTGCCTAAAAAGTTTATAAAACAACAAGTTTGAAGATCACTGGTCTATGCTAGTTTTTTATCTTATGTGTGTTGCTTTAACGAAAGAACCTTCTGGGCATACAATCCGCCTGTTATATTTCTCTGTATTGTATTTGATTTATACTTTAACACCGTCTTCAAAATTGTTGTTGTTTGTAAAGCTATAAGATATTCTAATATATTCTATGGGAATATAATTGGTTTGGAATGTTATCATTTTTGTTAATTATTTGTGTTAATTATACGCCTATCAACTCTACGCATTAAATAAACATGCGACCCTGCAATTTTATAATGAACGAAAACTAAAACATTATAGACATTTACGTCATACGGCAGGCAAGTGCAATTTTAAATTGGGCAAGCATGCATACAGACCGTGGCGCTGGTCGACGCTTGCATATATGAGGACGAGGATTTTAAATTTACCAGCGTTTCTTTTTCGCTGTGAAACAAATTTTGCAATATTTGTATATTATCAGAAATAAACATTGAGGTACACGGAAAAGCACGCGATAGAATTATGAATATGGTGTGTATTTTGCGGAAATCGTTCTTCTTTGTTCGGTCATCTTAATTATTCTAGTCGTATTGTCGTGGTGACTTTAATAAAGAAATCAAGTCTAATGGTACAAATTTGGACAAAAACGTACTGGTTTTCTTCCTTCGGCTGGTTTAAAAATGTCCTATTGTCAATAAATAATGTAGTTAAATTAAGAAACACTTAATTAGACGTATTGTTTCGGTTATTTCTAACCAAGGAAATGTCAATTGGCAACCACGATCATAAGACTTGACTCCTTCAGAATTCTTTTGTGGGAGTATTTTAAGAATAAAGTTAGATAAAAATGCCAAAATACTTGACAAACTTAAAGATGAAATTTGCCATAACATAGTAAATATTTTTCCGCAATTATATCAACATGCTATGGAAATTTTCATTAGAAGAGTATATATGTGCTTCAAAGATAGGGGGTGATCATTTGCCAAATATTTCGTAGCTCCATGCATATACAATATAAGAATATTATCAACAATGAAACAAAACATGTGTTTTATTAAGGACTTAAAATGACAATCCTTTTACTTTACTTACCTCTATTTACTTACTACAATACAATAATAACCAATTATTGTTATCTATTTTAATGAGAGAATTAAAAGAAGTATATATAACTATTTGTATATGTTTTAATTAATTATTTAAGTTTGCAATGTCTTTCAAACCACTAATTTGCATTATTTTATTCGTCAATTGTATAAATGCAAATAATGTTTGTAAAAACTATAATGATTATTGGTTAAAGTTGTCTGGATGTTACTATAATCGCGACCAAAATATTGGGATTGTAAGAATATAATAAAATTAGATGTAATTAGTTGCTTATAAATGTATTCAATACCAATTACCAGCCTAAAATGTAGATTTAAACGGAAATATTATTTTTATCAAAGTTTATTATACATTCAAAAAGTAATAAGTTTGACATGGAAATATTTGTCCAGATTATTTGCAATGTATTTGAAGCGATTATCATTTTTTCTATTGTTAAGTTTCTATAAACTTTCACTTCAAAACAATGTGTGTAAAACTTACTCGGAATATTTTATGCGTAAATCAGGTTGCTACTATAATCCGGATCAAAATATCAAATTTGTAATTCTGTCTTTTAATCAAAATATTTTTACAATATTTCTTCAATTACTTTTAGTGGGAAATTATTAAAAGACATGGATATCCGCTAGAAGTACACAAGATTTCAACAGACGATGGATACAATTTACAAATCTTTCGTATTCCTAATCCGGATGGGACACCGGTAATAATGATACATGGAATTTATACCAGTTCGATATCCTTCACTGATATTGGAAACAAATCACTCGGTTAAATATGCTTTATAACGTACTAAATATACATATATTTATTAATTTGTTACAGCTTTTCATTTATGGAACGCTGGTTTTGATGTTTGGCTGGTAAATCTAAGAGGCACCCGATATTCGTTAACGCACAAAGTTTATCCTACAAATTCTAAAGAATTTTGGGATTTTAGGCAAGGCATTAATTAGAATTTGAATATATAAATATTTTTATTTTTAAGTAAAGAATCAGATATTCTTAATGGAATCTCATTTTTGTAGTTGGCATGAGATGGCACAATATGATTTAAAAACCAGTACAGATTTAGTTTGGAGCACAACTAACAAACAATCGATTGTACTCGGATTTTCGATGGGAACGACTGTATCGTACGTCTATAATATTCTTTACCCAGATCAAGCTTTTCAGAAGTGGAAACATGTTGTCAGTTTAGCGCCGATTGCTTACTTAACTCATGCTAAGTCATCCATTGTTAAATTGAGATTTTTTTGGCCTGAACTATTTGTAATAGACCATATTATACTAAACTCATATAATATTCTAATTTTTTTAGCCAGTTGCCGTTAATTTGAATCACGGTGTTGTTTTTCAGCGATCTGACAAATCGGTCGCCTATCTAAATCACACATGTCTTAACACGCCATTGCAAATGACCATTTGTCTAACAAAAATGCAATCCATTTTTGGTTACAATTGGGAGCAAGTTAACTATGTAAGTTTTAGGTTTAAATATTGCATAAACAGAATTGTTATCTGATATATTTATTTTATTAGGAGCTTTATCCTGTGACTTCATTACAAAATCCAGATTCACTTTCTGCTAAAGTTATAGATCACTATAATCAAAATATTGAGGATGATGATTTTCGTTATTACAATAATAAACCTGATGTAAATTATCTGTTATACAATAGTAATAAGGCACCAAGATACAATATTTCTGCAATGAATGTCAATATCACGTTATATTATGCAAAGAATGATTATTTATCGACTGTTCCGGTAATTTTCAATTATTTACTCTAATTAGGTGTAAAATATTTTCATTTTTAGGATGTCTTACGATTCTATAGAAAATTGGAAGTATTAAATAAGACTTTGATCCCAATAAAAGACAGTAAATTTACACATATGAATTATATTTCTGGGAAAAATGTAGTTAAATTACTTTATAATGATGTTGTTCAACGTTTATTATCATTGTAAATTTCCAGAGTTTTAGCAATAAAAGTTTGTCTTACCTCTTTAACAAATTCTTATTCTTTTGCCCAATAACTGATATGCTGAGATTAAAGAGCACAGTCCTTGGTAGCATCCGATTAGATTGAATGACATTTACAGGTAAAGAGAGTATTAAAATATATCTTAAATCTGGGCGCCGTATACCTTAGAGCCGACACTGTATAAATCCTTTGTTGCATTAGTGCTAAACTCATGGAGTTATTACACCTTGTAACTATCAAAAAATCGATTTTTTTGCATAAATCGATAGTTTGTGGTCTTAAGAATATAAAATTTTTCATTTGAAAATGAAATTCCAAACATTTACAAAAATATAGTCGATTATGTGAAACGGGGAATTGTACCAAGTATGTCTCCTTAATGGCGTTTTTCTCAGAATGGTGTTTTCAAAAACGGTGAACACCATAACTACTACAAATTTCGATGGTAGGATGAATGAGACCAGGATGAAAGAGACCGGACGTTTGAGACAAGTAAAAAGAGATCGCGGATGTTAGAGACCATAACCGCATGCGACCACGGATAAGAGACCGCGGATGTTTGAGACCCAGGATAAATACGATCATACTAAATGATACCAGACAAAATGAGACCACAGAATTAAAATTATTATAAAGAAATGTCGTTACAAATAAGGCAGTAATTTTCCTATTTATTTTTATTATAATTATGATTACAATCTAAAAAATAATTATTTTACAAGAAAATATTTATAATGCATAAGGATGAAAAAACGGCTAAACTAATAAAATAAAAAGTAATTGTTGATAAATATAATTATTGCAAATTGGCCAAAGTGCGAAGATACTTAAGTTTATTTGCTACTTGTTCGTAATTTTGCACTACATTCGCGATTTGTTGGTGCAACTGTAAGTATTTGCGTCTCTTTGGTTGGATGGTTGCAGTTGCAGGTTGCAACATGGCATTTAGAGTATTATGTTATTCCTCGCAGCAGTTTATTGTTTTTGGGCTCATCTCAATGGCAGCGTCACAATGGCTCCAAATAGAAATTGGAAACATGGCATCTCTCCCTCGAAGCGTCCCTCTTATGTAAGTTGATTGGAAGTAAACAATTATTTCGTTGTAAGGCTGTTCATCGGGAAATGTTTCTGCCAGCAATTCAAAGATGGTCGGCATTTCCTTCTGGCACAAATGCTAAGGCTGCTAAAGATTTTAGACGCAATCTTACCTCCAAATTAGTTTTATATGCAACCTTCAGCCCTAATTGGTTAATTTTTCGAATCAAGCTTTGTGTTAAATGAAAATAACACCCTTTAACTATTGTTTTAGGAAATCTATTGCGCGCAAAATCCACCAATATTTTTGCTAGAGATAATTGCGGTAATAAGCGTAGCAAAATTTCAAACATTTTATCGTACGTTTGCATGTCTTTTTTTGTAATAAAACATATATACAAGGCGGATATGTATTTTCTACTTTTCCATGCCATGTATATAGTTGGCAAAACATAGACGGCGCCTTGTCAAAAGTTCCATCACCAATTATTACATCCTTGTTTAATAATTCCTATAATAAGTTTGAATAACCTAATGCTATAATTCTATTAGAATCAGCTATTCCAGTAACAAATAGCATAATTTCATCATATTCCTCTGGAATTGAGAATTGCGCATTGGTTGGAATTGGATGGCCAGATTTCTCTTTGGTTGCTCGCAGACGACGTAAGAGGGATGTTTGTTTAGGTATGTGGTGCATAACATCTTGATTGACATTCATTTTGTTTAAAACTGCTCCAACGACAACTCTTGGTGCAGCCCCTATTTCTTTCATTTTCTCCTTCATTGCGCTTATCGCAATTCTAGCAGCTACTTTTTGGGGACAAGCGCCATGGCCATGTGGTGTGGGTGGTTGAACGATAGTTCCATCATTGCTTTTCAAGAAGGACAAACATCTTAAGAATTTGTAATGCTTGCATCTCCATGTTGTAATATTGTCTGTTGTACGTTTTACAATATATTCATGTCCTCCATAAACTAAAAGGGGTTCGCCTTTTTGGGTTCTTAAAAATTCCATGCTAAAAACATACAATATGTTTCTATTTACGTATTTTAGATTAAATAGCAATTAAACAAATAGTAATACAAATACTGAAGGTGTTAAATATTAAAAAACAGCCTAATAGTATCTATTTGAAACAAACCAACACATTCGCATAATTGTATTAAAAATTATTTAATGCTATGCAGAAAACAACTAATCTTTAATTGATGTATTAATTAAGTAATATCTCTTTGTCTTACCTTATTTAATATTTGAATTTTGCTGCAGTATCCTCGTAGATAATATCACACCACTAATCTTAATCGTCTTCTCGAAATTTTTTTAAAGAATATTTAGCGTCCTACTCAACAATCGTCTTCAAAGCTAATAAAGAATATTTAAACTGCATACTTACTTATATAGACGGCCCTTGATTTTCGCCGGGGTGACATATTGATAAATTCTTTTTTTTTGTCTGCAACGGCGAGGGTTTTATTGGGGTTGCAGCAAACAGTACTACCCGCGGCACGAGTATTAAAAGCGATTATGTATGCAAATTTAGCAAACATCTTACAAATTTCTGCATGTTTTTATGATTTTAAGCCTTTCCACATGGCTCGCTGTTTTAATTCGCAAGCAAGATGCGCAAAATATTTCTATTCTTGCTTAAAAAAATATAATAAAATGTTATAATTGCAAAAATAAGTTTGCTTATAGAAAATTTATTTTAAAAGACCATTTTATCTAAGTTAACGTTGTTTATTTTTTTCTAACAAACTCAAATAGCTTCCAAAATGAAATGCAGAATATCTCAAATTATAGTATCTTCGCACTTTGGCTAATTTGCAATAATTATATTTATCAACAATTACTTTTTATTTTGTTAGTTTCGCCGTTTTTTCATTCTATTACATCATAAACATTTTCTTGTAACATAGTTATTTTTTAGATTTTAATTAAAATTGTAATAAAAATAAATAGGAAAATTACTCCCTTATTTGTAACGACTTTATTTTAATTTTTATTTTGTTGTCTCATTTTGTCTGGTCTCATTTAGCATGGTTTTATTTATCCTCAGTCTCAAATATCCGCGGTCTCTTTTATCCGTGGGCTAATAAGGTTATGGTCTGTAATATCCGCGGTCTCTTTTTACTGGTCTCAAACGTCCGGTCTCTTTCATCCTGCTCTCATTTGTCCGGCTACCCAAATTTCATCCGAATGCGTAGAAATTTTTACGAGTTATTGTTAATTAAATTATTTATAGAAATACCAGTTGTCTTTGCGATAACTTATACTTTTTGTGTAATTCATATTTTTATATCAAATTTTTATGAGAAAACTGAACCTCTCTTTTGACACGTGCACCATTTCCACATTTTCAATATTTTTAAATTTGGATTGGTATTTCTCTAGAAAATTTAATGTAGATTACAAATAACTTTTAAATTTTTGGCTACAGCATAATTTGGATCAGTCCACCGCGGAAGCCTTTATTACACGCGGACCTCCAAAAAAACGTGCTGCAACGCCGCCTTTTGTTGCATAGAACAATTCATTTTATATTTTATACATAGAAATGCAAGTAACACATAGATATAAATAGTCATTTTGTAACATGTATAGTTTTTTAGTAACCTCCCAAAGTATGGTTTTGAGGTCTACAAGGTGTAATAACCCCTTATGTAACTAGAACCTTAATTGGAATCCATAAAGGGTAAAATTCAATATTTTTTTAAGTATTTAAACTTAAAAACAATTTTATTTCATTTACAAGTTCCCTTAAAATTCAATTGCAGGCAGAAATTGCAAAAATATAAAATATATACATAGTTTTCTGTATATATCTAAGAATGAACTTCCTTCGCATATCTATGTATTTGCATGAATGTTAACCAGTTTTCAAACATTCAAACATTTTTTACATAAAAGGTACCTGCATTATATGTACTAAGAGATAACTAGATTGACAAATAATTACCGATTTAAATTTGTGCGTTTCAATTCATGTGCCGGTTAGTGTAGGGACAAATAAAACATTCTAAAAAATATATTTTCAATGAACAAAATATGTCGATTATATTTTTAAATGACAAGACTTCGCTGTTAGACACATGATTTTAATCAGTTGCTAAAAGTGTTTTAAGCATAAAAATTGCAACGAAGTATTTATTCTTAAATTTATTAAATGTTAATTAACTGTCTGGAATGTAAATTTGAAGAGGCAATTTAGTGTTGTTATCAAAACTATTATGCAGTCGAAAGAAATATATAAAGGTGAGCTTGAAAAAATACATTTAGATTATTTACAATGTACTTGAAGCAATTATTACTTGTTGTACTGTTCAATTGTTATCAAATATCCTTACAAAATAATGTGTGTAAAACATATAACCAATATTGGTTACGTACAACTGGCTGTTATTATAATCCGGATCAGAATACAGAAATTGTAATTTTTGTTTAATTATTGATTTGCATTTACCTATAATATTTTTATAAATTTTTGCCTTTAGTGGGATATAATTACAAGTCATGGTTATCCGCTGGAAATTCATAATGTTTCCACGTCCGATGGATATAATTTGCAAATCTTTCGCATTCCAAATGCCGATGGGACACCGGTAATAATGTTGCATGGAATCTATACCAGTGCTATTTCATTCGCCGATACTGGAACTAACTCACTCGGTTTAATTTGTTTTTAAATAATTTTGGAATATATGGCTAATCATAATTAATTGCAGCTTTTCTCTTATCGAACGCTGGATTTGATGTTTGGTTGGTTAGTTTAAGAGGTACACGATATTCGTTAACTCATCAAACTTATGCTACAAATTCTTTACAATATTGGAATTTTAGGTAAAAAATTTGAGATTTAAATTGCTTTTGTTCTTAAACATAATTTTTATAGTTGGCACGAGATGGGTGCCTATGATTTAAAAACCAGCACTGATTTAGTTTGGAGCACAACTAACAAACAATCGATTGTACTCGGATTTTCAATGGGAACCACCGTATCGTACGTTTATAATATTTTATATCCAAACGAAGCGATAATAAAATGGAAACATATAATCAGTCTTGCACCGATCGCTTACTTAACACATGCCAAAGCATCCATTATACAATTGCGAGATTTGTGGATAGGACTATATGTAATACAAAATATTATTAGATGCATTAAATTTATAAAGCGTTCTTTCTTTTAGCCAGCGGCTGTTTACTTAGAAAACGGGGTCCTTTTTCAAAGAAGTACGCAAAGTTCAACCTATTTAAATACTACATGTCTTAATACCCCATTGCAAATGACTTCTTGTCTATCGATAATGCAGTCGATATTTGGCTACGATTGGAACCAAGTCAACTATGTGAGGTTAACATTTTAATTCAAATCACTTTTCTTATATTTCATAATTTACTCTAGGAGCTCTATCCGGTAACTGCGATACAAAACCCGGATTCACTTTCAGCCAAACTTGTTAATCACTATTACCAAAATATTCAAGATGACGATTTTCGTTATTACGACGGTGTTACACCGTATAATATTTCTGCAATGAACGTCAACATAACTTTATACTACGCCAGCAACGATTATTTATCCGTTGTTCCGGTAACATTTGATTTCAAATAGAGTTAGTTAATCTATTATGTCTTTCTGTTTATTTGTAGGATGTGATACGATTTTACAACAACTTAAATATTTTAAATAAGGTTTTAAATTTAAATGCAGATGCTAATTTTACACATATGGATTACCTTACTGCAAAAGATGTGGCGACATTATTATATAATGCTGTTATTCAACGAATGTTATCGTTGTAAACTTAAAAGCGGCTAAAGAATAAAATTAAAATTTGGTTTAGTGCATATTATAAAATATACTATAAATCTCTGTATAAAGACTTATTTTTTTGCCCAATCCAATTGCGGATTACGTGACCCCCAATATATTCAAAACATACTTATAAGTAAGGACCCCGCACAAAACACTGTGATTTTGGACCTCACTGAAATTTTGTGAAATTTTGATATGTTATAGTTTATGACCTCCTGAACAAATAATTCCTAGGTCAAAAAACTTTTAAATGGACAGTTTTTAAGATATAGAGGTTAGAAGTCATTAACTGCGCAAAAGACTGGCGTTATTGGACCTCACTGAAAAGTTGTGAGATTCTAATATGTTATAGTGAGAGACCTCCTGATCAAAAGTTCCCCCGATCAAAAAACTTTTAAATGGACAGTTTTTGAGATATAGAGCTTCGAAGTCACCAACTGCACAAGCAGTCGGGATTTAGGACCTCACTGAAA
>JARJDW010013508.1:0-15607 GCA_030264715.1 Adinopsis sp. GC000173
AACGTTCAATTAGCGCATATGAATCGCCATCGCCGATGAAGACACTACACAAACCGCAACAGAAGCATTCTGGGTGGAATTTGTGCTCTCCGGCGACCATTACAGGTCCTGTGATCACCTAAAATACATAAAATATATTAATTCAACTTGTTTGTGTGCTATTATGTTTCGTTTACTTGACTGCATTGCTGGCAGGCTTCCCCATATCGCGCCCAATAATCTTTCTTGCAAAATAGCAAACCATCCTTCTCGAAATACCAACTCGACAGCAACGCATCGCACACGGTGCATCGAAAGCACTCCATGTGCCATTCCTGGCCCAACGCCGTGACAAACTCGTCCTCATCGATTGTGTTCAAGCATCCAGCGCAGATTGATCGATCCGATTCGTCTGAAAATCAAACACACCACCCATTAATCCTCCATTTCTTCCACTTATTTTCACAGTCATACACCGTTTCCAATCAATCGCAGTGCGAATTAATTGTTTATAATCGCGTATTTGCGCAAAAAAGCGACATGCGTTTTTTACAAGATTCGAGAAATGTCACCCACACACTGCGTATATTTCTATCAATTTTCATCATTAAAACGTAATTTATTTACATAAAAACGCATGCTGGCTAATAAAACGATTTATTCTGATTTGTTTCACATACCATTTTCGTTCGTTTGCTGCATTATCACTTAAATACATGTGAAAACATGACAATAAACATTTTTATTTCGACACTGACAACTTGCCCGTGTCGTATATGAAGCTAGCTGTAGATGATACAAGCGCAACTTACGTTTTGGCATTAATATGAACCACCATGTAAATAACAATAATGAAATAGTAATAATGTAAGGTAAGGTAAAATGAATCAATAATTAATTTAAAATGAAAACAATTTTATAATATAATTTATTCCTGGTTGTTTTATTGTCTCATAGGTGGCGTATTAATTCTTACTTGCTTACTTCGTTGCATACAAAGCACACTTTGTCTATTCCTTTATAGGTGTCGATAATTGTACTGACTTTGACCACTTTGACGTTTAGTAGCTGTAAACGTAAACTGTCATGAGTGTAATTATAACAAAAACATAAATAATTATGAAGTTATTAGCATTAGTATTAGTTATTTATTTAAATTTTATAGTAAATTGTAAGTGACTTATGTTTGATGTGTTGCAGCACAGTTAATCATTTAATTTATTTACCAGGTAATGCACTTAGGGTTAAGGATGCAATGTACGAATTGCTACACGGCGTAGCGCCTTGTTTTCGCCGAATGAATGGTACCCATCAATTTGGTTGTTCGTGTAAGTTATCTATAAAACACCAAGGCATACATTTAATCAAACAAATATATTTTTCAGCGAAACGTGGTGGTACTACCGGAGTGGTCCATTTCGTAGTGCATGAAGAGGACTTGAACGCGGTTATTTACATTAAAAATAGCTTAGAATACGTACCTGTCGTTCCAGACAATCTATTCAATGGCTCGCTGGTGTTGCAATTTGAAAATCTAGCCCACATCAGCGGCGTGATCGTTTACAAAGCAAACAATACTCTCACACATTACACGCACGAAGATCAATGTCCGAATCGTTACTCAAATGCGGATGGAACGTGCAGCAAGCCATGGAATCGCTTTGGAACAAATTTATTACATCGCGACATACGTTTTCCCATATTCTATATCGATAATTGGCGCGATATCGACAAAATTCGTGACTGCTTCAGAAGGTTTAATAATTTCTCGTTTGAAACGCATGATGAGCGTGCTTTATGCGCGCTGGAATTGAACAGTTTCATGTTTGCAGCAAAAGATACAGAAACGTGCATTCGGTATGGTGTTACGTTTATTTGAATTCATAAACAGGTTAATTGAACATTGCTATGTTTCAGACGTTCAAATTCGAAGATGAATATTAATCCGATTAAATTCTGCGATCCGCTTGGTGATCGTAATATCTGGGCGTCGCTATTCCCGGTTGGAACGTCGAACTTGATCGATTTCAAACCGAATCCGGCTTTGAAATACATTATTGTAGCTGCGCGGATTGATACAACGTCAATGTTCAGCGAATTGACGCCAGGCGCACAAAATCCAATTACCAGTTTGGTCACTTTACTGAGTACGGCACAATTATTGAAGAAGATGCTGCCAAATTATGATAATTATGGTAATAATTAATATTTGTGGTCAAATTGTGTAATAATTTTCAATTATTTTAGATAAAAATGTGTTGTTTGTGATTTTCAACGGTGAGTCGTATGATTACATCGGTTCGCAGCGCTTCCTCTACGACATGGAGCGCCACAAATTTCCCGTAGATAACATCACTACCGATTCTGAGAAAATTGAAAGTATTAGTTTGGATGATATTGCGTTGTATATTGAGCTAAATCAGTTGAGTAAGAGTGATAGCTTACATGCGCATCATTATGTTAATAATAACGAGGAGGTATGTCTGTTTTTTTTTACTTATACGTACGCTTTCAAAATTCACGTTGCGTGATGATAAATGAGGGTGAGCGCAGAAAGTTACAGAGCAAGCTTAACGCGCTACTATCTGCGTCTTTAATTAAACGCACAGGTATATTTTCGATGGTCCTTTTTTGTTAACAACCAAATTATAAACTATGTTTTTTATTCTTAACTAAAAATTTGCGGTATACCAAAATGTAAGTAAATTTTTTGATAATGTGCAGTCCGAATAAGTATTTTAACTGCGATGAGACCAACACGTCCGATAGTAAATTTATAACAACTATCAATCTATACAAGCACATTATCACCTAAAATCAATTTAACTGTTAATCAGTGGTATCATTATAGAACAAGTGACGGCAATTTTTTTTAAGTTGGTCGAAATTGAGAAGAATAAAAGTCATGCCGAATTACAAGCGGTGCGTATAAGCGATTTAGATGTGGCTGAGGTTATGCACATAGTCAAACGTCTAGTATCAAACAAAACCAAGTAGAAACTTGCTTGATTCTAGAGTTACCAAAGAAACTTATGGAGCGAGCTTTTGACGATTATGTTCAAATCCTCAATATTCTCCAATTTTATTGCAGATACGTAACTTCTTGGATAGTTTGAACAGCGCTACAAGGCTTCATGAAGAAACGTCCGGAATTCTACCACCCGCTTCGCTGCAAACGTTCATCAAACACAATCGTACATTCCCAGGCGTCATTATCGCCGATCACGATGGCAACTCGTACACGAACGGCTTTTACAATTCGATTTACGATAATGCAGAGCATATTGGTTTCAATCATACCGAAATCGGTCCAGATTCGGTGCAGAATCATGTTGGACGTGTTACCACCGCAATCGCTTCGAGCTTGTACAAAGTGATTACTGGCCAAACATACAATGGTACCGAAAAAATGGACGCGACGATTGTAAGTGAAGCTAAGAATTAAAACGGGCATCTAGATAAATCATAATTATTTTGCGTAGGTTGATGAATTATTCCACTGCTACTTGGAGAATGCAAACTGTACGATTCATCGCGCTGTTGCTCGACAGGTAACAAAGTCTATTGTTCGGTGACATTGCAGCACAATTAATGATGTATTCTGCAGTTTTTCAGTAACCATCCCTTCAATTTGTACGTTGGCGTGCCTCGCAGTGCAAATTCAATCGTCGATCTAGTTCGTTTAACGCTCGCATGGTTCATCGGTGACAAGTACACGGAATCGACATGTCCATACAATGTTACATCAAACGTATGTATAAGGTTTAAATAATTAAGGTTGTACAAGCCGATTTATAGATTATCACGTTCATTAAAAACGTAAAGTTACATAACACAAAGTGGTTCACTATAGAACTCTTTCTTAAATGCCATAATTGAAATAAATGATTACATTTTTCTATTATTACAATTGCGGCATTAAAAAGGATTTTTCAAAAAAGTTTTTTATAGCGAATTGCATGTATTATTTAACGTAAACAGGTTTTTTTCAATGAAAATGATATATTTCATATCTTTGAGCCATAATTCGTAAAAAGCGCCAAACAAGCGCAAATAAAGTTCGAAATCTAGAGAGAGCAACATTTCTACACAATCTCGAGCTAATAGAAATGTTGCAATATCTAAAATTTGATTATGAAAGGTTACAATCTATGCCTTATACTGAAATTTAAATTTCATCATCAAGTATTTGGAAAAGTGCGAAAATGTCACACTCCCTACATGAATATGATGCCGTTGTACTTTTATTTTCTTTAAATAATGATACTGATTTTATGGCTAGCTTACCAAATATTTTTTTTTCAGGTGTTTCGCTTCTACAACATGTCAGAGAGTATCGACAATCTGGATAAAACGCGCTGCTTCCGCGCGTGCTTAAATATGACCGAAGCGGTTAGTCCAGCGTTCCTCATTGATGATTACGATTGGCGTTCGGGCGAGTACAGCACCTGGAGTGAGAGCGTTTGGTTTGAGCTGAGCGTGCGGATATTTGTGCAACCAACACGCCAACACGAGCTAACGGTCTTTGGGGCTGGAATTACGGTCTTCATCCTATCCACTTTGATTACGTCCTTTATGCATAGAAAATCGACGGTGTTGTTTGACAATAACGGCGTCGTGTAAGTATAATACTAAATAAATAATGATAAGTAATAAATTGATGGATGATTCATTGATTTTTCAGGAGTCCGACTGTGTGCTAACCAAAAAATTAATCAACTAGCTTTTTTATACGTTTAATTAATAAACAACAACAAAGTAATTGTTAATTTAATCAATTAATATTTATTAATAAATTAGAATAAAATCAATAATAAATTTTATAATAATTCAATCCATGATAACATAAAATAGTGTAAAAATTATTCATTAACATTTAATTATTTCTCTTTCATTTTTATAAATAGATTTGTTTGCACTTAAATATTGCAACGTAATTGAATTACAAAGCACCACATTTTTTCGTTTCGTTATTTTTTTTTTAGGTAAAAAGCATAAATTTGGCACGCTAAAGTCTTCGGTTAAAACTCACAATTATTACGGTTTTATCTAAAAAGCATCATTTAGTTTTTTTCGTTATATAAAAATATTAATCTATTAGGATCATCTATAAATATTTACTTTCTTTTTTTTAATATATATATAAATAGAGGCGGTTTAAAAGGCGTTAAAAACTCTAACATCATTCATCTAAATAAATAAATCTATCGTATAATATTATTAATCAATATAAATTCTCGCTTAATTTAAGGCCAATTTCAATCACTCTTGATTGCCATGTGTTACATTATCCATTAATAGTATTATTATTGTGTTAATAAAAATTAATTGCACGAATATTTGTTTTGTACGAACGAACACAAAATTGATTCTATTAGTTCCTAATAAAAACTAGGCAAGAGATAAATGAACACAATTATCATTTTGTCGTTAAATTTTTGAAAATTAAAACAACTCAGTACGAGCGTTTCGATCGTTTAGTTGTACGCATACCATGGCTGACGTCGCACCCAGCGCAATCTACCCTGCGTCTGCGAATGAATCTTAATTGATGCACCTTCGGCGGCGCGTACAGTTTCCTTAACGCTCTGCATCAAATTCTGCGCGTTACCTTCCAGCATCTCTGTCGCTTCACGGTCCTCCTCAGATCCTACAACACACACCCAATTCATTATTACAAATTATGTCCGATTGATGGCAATGGGGAAGCAACATGCAATGCGAGTGTGAAGTGGTGCATATATTTACCGATACGTGGCACTCCCGTGCGCTTTCCTTGATAGGTTATTAATGGAAGCATAGGCAAAGCGTTATTTTGATTAGACAATCGTACGACGCTACGATCGTATTGTTTACCTTGCGCTCCGAGCATCGTCGCCTTCACCGTGCTGAGAATCTTCAGCTGCGTCGCAATCGTTGGGATACGTTCACAAACCTGCAGTAAATTGGTACGTATACGCTTATCGGTGCACTCACGCGCTAGCTGCTTGGCAATGCGTGTGACATCAGCACTGGCATCTGCGATTGCCTTCGCTGTTGCAATCAGCTCACGTTTGCTGCCTGTAAAAAACATAAAACATTTAATTATTACCATCGAAATTATGATTATAATCTACAATTAAACACACCTTTGTCGTCGTTGTGTACGAGCTCTGAGAGACGAGCCATCAACAATGCCATTTTACGAGCTGCCGCAATTAATTCGTTGTCTTTAGCTGACCATTGTCGCACTTCGCGATGCAAATTATGAGCTGCCATCTACATAAATCGTCATATTATTAAATTAAATTAAATGCGCAATAAGCAATTTATTACCATAATTGGTTGACTAGAGCTGGGCGCATTCTTAAACACATCATCCTCGTCATCGGTTTCGGGCGGTGGTGGACGCATCGGCGCCCCATCACCAATCGGCAATGGTGGACGCGGCGGGGCCATATCTAAACAAGACATCAACAATCATTCCCAATCAATTTACGATAAATAAAACAAAGAAGGGTAAAAAAAACGAACGACAACAATGACAATAACATCAAAATAATAAAAATATAGTGAATCATTTACCGTCTTCCATTATATATTGTGGAATGAATCGGTAATATCCTGTTTCTAAAGGTGTACGTGTGCGTACGCATTAAAAAAATCATTAAAAGTTATTAGTCAATTAATATTATGTACAATATACAATGATAATTGTCGATATACATAAAGCGAATTAGAGCGTAAGCAATATTATCAGACAAGACTAACAACGTTAAAGCACATCTAGTAAGCAAACATTTAATGATCAATCTTTTTTTGTTTGTTTCTTTGTTTGTTGTGTGTAATTAATCAATTAATTACCTGGCTCTTGATAGCTTGTAGGAATTAATTCCTGACAAAGTAGATCCGAATTATCTCCTACAAAATGATAATTTCGGTTTGATTCGATTTGTATATTTTACACAATGGAGATGTTCATGATTTTTTTATTAAATGAAGCATATTTAAAGCCATGATTGGTTTGGTGCAAGTCATGGTTTACACAGTAACTAATTAAGATATAAAGTTGAACAGATAGAAAAAATTTACTTTTATAAAGTCATTCTTTTCGATATCTATTCAAAAAGTGACAATTTAGTTTTTACAGCTTTTTCAGCATGCGTCAATTTAATTTTTGAAAGTAACTATTGTATTTCAGAATAATCAAATCTATATATAAGATTTCATGTATTCTGAAATGAAAAATACAATTGATACTTTCTGAAATATAACTGGAGAAGGTGTAATAAGTCCTGGCATAGTATCCATATTAAAGCGTATTAAACATTGAAACTACTAGAAACTAAATTTTGAGCATTTTCTACATCTAAATTTGATAATAACATAGGCAAAAAAACATAATTTTAGTATGTGCCTTAAAGACTTTAACTTTATATCTCAACCAGACACAACTACATAACTTAATAATAATAAGTGTTGTTATATGTAGAATAAAAAGATATGAACATGTCCATTATTTAACTATATATATAAATTGTCATCGGCATGCAATTTTGAATTTTTATTTAAATAAGTATTAATATAGTTATTATACCTCTAGCCCATTTCGGTAGAGGACTAACCCTACCATGTTGCTGGGAAATGGGACTCAATGTACCCGAATCATAGCCAGGCGTTGGTGTATTTCGCAACGGCTCGCCAACTACAATAATTTTGTTTACATATATACACATTTGTGGTGAAACGTAAGCGTGCTGCTCAATGATAAATAAACAATTAATTAATTGCTATAATACTGCAATAGACATAGATTAAAGCCATTTTATTTTTGTTTATGCAATTACGAATTAATTGTGAATTCTATCTATTGATTGATGTTTATTTTCTTTTTTTTTAATAAAGCACGTGTTATTCAAATTTATACCTTTGCTCTGGAAAAGCTGTTGCGGCGGCTCTGGAACGTACAAAAATCAAAAAACACATTATTAATTGTGAATAAAGCATTATACGTGTCAATTATACACCAGCTACCATAAAGATCTAGCTAGAAACTAACCCTACACCTCACAAAAATGTCACTATAAATTAATGCGTGTAATATAATTAAAGTATTCAATAATGATTTTAAATGAAATAGTCAGTCTATAACTCTTAAAATAGTATAAAAATTCCCCATCAATGTACATACAGTGGCTGTATTACACATTATTGTGCGCATTTTTAAATAAGGCCTTCACTATCTATTTCTACGATTGAGAAAGAAATGTTGTTTTTCATGTTAAATCAAATTTTAGTATATGAAACTAAGATATTCGCAAATTATTTATATAATTTTTGCATAACAAGAATAGATAATACTAAAATGTAGATGAGCAAACAAACCAAAGAAAAAACAGCTTGATATACCACTATACGAGTTAACTTGTAAAAAAGACGTCTTTTTTCATCAATCCTAGTAGCAGGCACTGAAGACCTTATTTAAACATGTGAACAATAATGTATAAAAACACAGCATAATCATGGATAGAGCTATATGTCATTTTAATCATAGACATTCATGCGGAGGATAGAAGAATCCGAGCGCTTTTCAAAATGCATGGACCTTATGGAATTTGTTTGCAGCCGCTGGGCTTCTTGTGTTCCCGCGCTTACTTTTCACTTAAAATCACTCCTGAACACGACTTTCTTACTATAAATGTGTTGTTGGCATTGTAATACTCACCTAAATTCAAGTTAAGTGAATTAATGTCGGGTAACGGTGGTAAATCGGGTTGAATTGCCTTGCGTACCATTCCAACAGCATTCAGCAGCTATAATCAATTAGTTTTAGAATTTTGTACAAATTTTGAATGCAAATAAAATTTACCCCCTTATTAGAGTCACGCCAGCGCGATGCAGCATTACCATCAGCCGGATTCATTGCTACATGCTTGGCGTCCTGGACCATCGGAGGAATGCCTATCAAAACATAATAAATACACACACATCAATTGGATGTTATGTGTGAATAACTTACTGGATTGTAGATTATCCGATGCCCGTCCAATTTCATCAATGAAACTGGGATCCTCCGAATTGTCGCTTTCCTGCTTAGCGACCGTCAGCACGCGATTAGCTAAGCGTGCAATCGACGACGTATTATCCACCATCTTCTGCGGATGCTGATTCTTGATGGCCTCCTCGCAAAGGAAGGTATGCTTTCGCATTTGCTCCTCGGTCGCCTTGATGAAGTCAGCCGAATCGGTGGCTTCATCGCAGAGATTACGCATCTTGGTGAGTAGATCGGCATACTGCCGACGCAAGTTCTCAAAATGTTCGTCAGCCGTCTTCGATTCCGGATAATTCATACGAATGCTTCCAGCTGAGATGAGTTGCGGTGTCATGCTGTCGACCTGATTCGCAACGCTTTGCAAACCCTCGGCGAGCTTTTTATTCCCACAGCTGCCACCTAAAAAGCATCATTATATTTATTATAATATTCATCATCATTCAAGTATAACTTGCTAACTAGAGATGGGCAATTTATAAAATTTTATTCACGATCACGACATGATCTCATTCGTCGAAATTATTAATGTATGTAAGTACGTCTAACTGCATGAATGACTCAATATTTGGGAAATATAAAACAATCGTATACTTTTATTTATAATAACGAATAGACGTAACCAAGTTTTAATAATAAATAGTATGTAATTATTAATTAAAAGTAATAAATATATATAATCTAGATGAATTTTTTAACAATTTAACGAACTCAACTTTTTAATTTTTTCACGATCATGGCACGAAAACATGTGTCGTGAGTGATAAAATTTATCCTGACAAATGCCCATCTCTATTGGTAACATTGTCTGAGTATGATATTAATTTCGTGTAATGTAAACAACAGTAACACGCATTTGTTAGGCTCATCAACTTTAAAACTTACAATTCGGAAAAAAACCGGATTTACACGCTATAATAGATAAGGCATTAATGTAATCATCTACCAAACCAGATAGAGCTCAAATACCACTTACCGGCTGCAACCATTTTCGCTGTTTTAACGGCGCGATTCGCAAAGTGCTGCAAATTCGCCGCCTTATCCTCGAAATTCTGATGACGATTTGGCGTACCCTCCGGCGCTAGGACCGCATCAGTAAACTGCTTCAACGGCGTTACGATATCGATGAAATCCTCCACAACACGATTAATCACCGCCTGATTAATTTTATCCTTAAGCTCGTGGAGTTTTTGGGCCAGCTTGCGGGCGACTTCTTGTGCTTCGCGTGTATCACCACGGCCTTGCGCGCACAAATCGGATAAATGACCGCTGAGCGCTTCCACCTCATCGCATAGCTGTTGCACTTCAGATTTTTGTATACCGGGGAGGCCGTCCGCTACCTTACGGCCCTCTTCCACGATGAGGGCGATCGCACGTTGGCCTAGTCCTTTATCGTTGTGGCCTGGATTTGATAGCCACTTACGTGCTTGCTCCAATCTGGACAAATATAAATATTATAGTTATTTTATTTTTTTATATTAAAATATTATGAAAATACATTAATACGTGAGTGGTTTAAAAAGTTTCAAATCTTTTTAACATACTTATTCGCATTTCTTGCGTTTTTTTATATCTTTCTTTGTAAATTTTGTTGTTTTTTGTGTGTATTTTCATTATTTCTCGCTGCCTTTTTATGTATTTATTAAAAGAACACAAAAAAGCGTAAAGAAATCAATAAAAAGAGCAAAAAACTATCAATAAAAACAAGAGAATAAAAAATTAACGTGAAAAACGCAGAATCGACGCAAAATACCGAAAAAAAAACAGTGCAAAAATATGAAATAATGATAAGGTTCGAAACATTTCAGGCAATTCATGCACGTTATCTTTGATATGTTTGATAAATAGTTGTAAGAAAAACACTTGAAAATAAGATTTTCTTTCATTGTTTTTCGCTTTTTTGTTTCTATGTATTTGTTAAAAGAACACAAAAAAGCGTAAAAAACAATTGATACAAACAAGAGAAGAATAAAAAATATCACGAAAAATGTGAAATAATAATAAATTTCGAAACTTTTCAGCTGACCCATGCACGTTATCTTTGATAAGATTGAACAATAGTTGCGAGAAAATACTTGAAAAGCGTAAAACTCTCAGAAATTATACAAAAGAATATAAATATAAATAAAATCTATATAAAAAATGTAAATTTAACTTGTTTTTCTAGAACACATTCATCGTTTCTATGAAATTATCACATTTTTTGTTTTTAATAAAAATGCAAATGATTTTAAACGCACCTCCCTTGCACGGTGTGTGCGGTCTGCTGCAATCCAGCTTTATCGACAGCAATCACCGCATTCATAACGGCGCCTTGTAGATCACCAAGCTTATCTTTAATTCCACGCGCCAACGATTCGGCTTGCGGCGTAGCACCTTTACCATCCTGGCGTAATTCGCATAGCGCATCCGTCATTGTAGTCAAATCGGAGCATATTTTGCGTATAACGTGTGCATCATTTGGTAAGCATCTGCAAAAAAATATCACATAGAGAATATTTGTGAAAGTGGTTATTTAACGCACCGATCAGCAACTTTTTGTGCGTCGTCGATAATCTGACGCAATGATTTTTCGCCGATTCCACCGCGTAACGCCTGTGGATCCAACAGCCAATCATTCGCCGCATTAATTTTATTCTGTATCGCATTTTGCAACTTCTTCAACACCGTTAAATTATCCAAATCGCTGGTTTCTTCATCGTAGCTGGTTAATTGCAATACGCGTATTATCTCGTTGATTTCCTCGCTCATCCTCGCCGCCAAATACGCACGATTCTCTCCAGCTTCGTCCGCTCCCTTACCGCCACTCCCTATTATATGAATGTAGATCTTCATCGAGCAGATGAGGATCGGCGTGAGGGTCTTAATTTGTTCCAAGCAGCGTACGAGAATGACAGCGTGAACTTGATGGGTGAGTTCCTTTTCGCGGGCGCTTACATCGCGTGTTACTTTGCTCAAACAGGGACTGAGATCGCGTAGGAATTGCACCAACTCCTCCATCGTTTCGATCACTTCGCTGACGGCAAGATAATCTAGCACACGATGGCATTCGCGTACGATTTTACGCACTTCGGACTCGTCAAAGCAGAGCAAAAGCGCTGATGTTGCCTAAAATATACGAAAATCAAAATTTAACAGTTGAAGATTAACATTTTTTTCTATTAATAAGAGAAAAACAGTAAATAAATCTATAAAGTGCAAATTGAAAACGGCGAAAGCAGCTCTCTCATATAATTTGAACTTCTAACCAAGCAATTTAGTAAATAAAGGTTGACATTTTTCAAGAAAACATTCAACAAATAATAATTCAATCAATTTTTTATTAAATATCTCTGGTAGGGCAGAGAGCAACCCAACAAAGTCGATCTAAATAAGTGAGCCAATTTAGTAAATAAAGGTTGACATTTTTTCAATCAATAAGAAGAAAACATTAACCGCTAAGCCAAAAATGTCAAAGCACAGTTGTGTAATGTACTGGAAATGCAATTTTACGTTGAATGTTAAATTTGCTGTAGTAAAATTAATGTATTCAGTTGTTTTGACTGCGACAAATTGCTACATTTTCACAATTTGCCAACTTTCCACAAATTACAATTAATAATTTAATTTTACACCTAGCAAATAGCACCTACGACAATTTTAAGAAAACAAAACAAATTATTCGATTTAAATACACCAGCTTTAGATTAAGATACATATAATTGTGTGTCGTCGTTAGCCTTGTCTCGTTCTATAGGCACTATTCCACGATTTACTAATGAGAATACCTAAACTCCGGGCCACAAATTTGTTTTAAAATGCTAATATAAATCATTTCCAATGTATTATTGCAATTGCATGCATTACAAGACCAAAAGATTATGCTAAGATTATTGTACGAAATAAAACACCGGCTGAAAATCTTTAATCAAAAAGAACGAGCTGACTTTAAAAAGTGTAAAAACAATTACCCTAAAGCATACATTGTAGAGTATCGTAAAAATCCCCCTTTTTTATCATATATCTTGCATTTTCAAGCGACAGAACTCATAGCCATATATAACTGTTTTCCGTACTGCTTATAAATTTAGAGCAGTACTCTACTACTATAAGATAAGACTATTACAACTTCCTAAATAGTTTTTGAATCGTTTTTGATAAAAACGTAGCGATGATAACAAACCTAATTTGGCAACCAAAATAAACGAGTCTTTAAGTTAAAAATGTCAACGTTCGAATGTGAAATGTCCTGGAAACATCCCTATTATGCAATATATGTGAACGTTACTGATTTAATAAAAAAAATGTAGCAGCAGGTAAAATAGTATTTTCATTTGCTTGACTAAGAGCCGAATGTTGTTTTGCCAATTTTAAAACTCATAAATATGAAGGTTTTTAATGTTAGCGAGCAGATCCCACGCGATTTTATCAATTTCAGGGCGACGTGAATAAACAACGCTTGATAAAAAAATAACTGTTTTGATAAAAAGTAAAAGTAAATGTTGATTTACTTTCAAGATGCCGCCGCTTCCTTCAATCAAGCGTTTTCTAGCCGGCCCCGAATATGGATCCTGTTTCAGCATCTTACTGGCTTCTTCGAGCAGCTTGGATGATTTTTCGACGCGTACAAGCGCGGCGGGCATGTCCTGCCTCAAGATGGCATCGTCCGAGCTGTTGATCGTCTCCTTCCCAACCTTCAACCAACCAACATTAGACATCAATATAACATCATATCGATTATGTGATTAAATAAATCTACCTTGACCAGATTTGAGACCGCTTGACTGACGGTCCGCACCGGCTGCTCCAAATCGGGCATCGCATTCCCATCCTCGGCCTCCTCGTGCAGGATCACCAAGCGTGATACCTATTTACATAGAAAACAATGTTGTTAGAGACACAATCATATCAAGAACATCGCCTTTTTTGGTCGGGTCGCAATGAAGTTGATGAAATTGCACAGCGTTGCCAGATGTTTGATTTCACATCAAATTCATCGCATTAAAAAGGACAGTTTTACCTAAATAGCATAATAAACATGGCTAATATTATGATTGTTGATTGTAATGTAATGGATTTGGGGCACGCCCACATCATCATCCAATCTATACATGTTCAATCATTGAGGTTATCTGGCAGCCGTCCACAGCATTCGCAACGATAATAACGATTATTACATAAAATCAACTAAAAATAGCTGAATTTACCTGTTGGGCGACTGGCTCGAGAATCGACTCGATTGTTTTTGTATGAAACACTGGCATTGTGTATTTATTTATTTACTTATTATTGTATGTGTTCGTTCGCTTGAAACGCTTAGCGCATTTAATCACTCGTCGCGATAATGCTTCGGACGCAATAAAAATTAATTAAACTTAATTAACACATAGGAAAAATAAAAAAAAACTTAAAAATAGTGTGCGTTTTTTGATTGGCAAGCAGCGCACAAGACGACTGACAAACGTCTTAAGACAGCGCGCCGCACAGCGCCACCTATACCTGCAAATTCATTTATAAATAATTTATTTTCGTTGTGCGCTGGCTGAATTCGCGTGAAAAAAAAGGAGATAAATTTAGCCGATTATTGTTTGGGATTAGTCATTCAATTAGCCACACATTTATTTACAACTTCCGGTTCTTATCAATCATATACGCATAGTCGTCTGTATCCTATCAAAATGCGGAAACATGCACTCAAAATGGAACGTAATCATCATAGTATTTATCATCACAGATTTAGTATTTATTAAAAACTAAGCGAGATAAGCAATTTAGAAATTTAAATTAAATCCAATCAAATACAAAGTCCTCTATGGTACAATAGCCACACTATTAGATTGATGTCGTATTATTAAACAATTAATATTTACGTTTAATTACTGTAATTACTTAGCAAGCTACATACAATTTAGAAAATATATTCTAATAATATCGAGCCATCTGTAAGTATATAGTCAAATCTTGATTCTTTTACTTTAAACTTTATGGAATCTTTTAGAATTAAACCCGGAATCGCTTAAATTATTTTTGAAGCGATTTTACATTAATTAATTCACGTTTCGAACATTTTTCGTTGGAAGATAAATAATAAAAGTTAGTTATTTATAAAAATTATGTAATAAATTGTACATTGCTGCATGTTTCCTCCTAATTTTGGTCGTTCCTGGTCAACTTGAACAAATTCTTACAATTTGACGTAAAGTGAGTTCATTAAAATATTTTTATTTGAATGCCAATGTACCTTTCATGAGCTAAATAAATCGTTAAAATTCATACATTTCTTTAATAATTCCGTTATAATTTAGTTGATAATGTTTTTAGCAACCCTATTTAAACACTGGATTGCTTATCTATCGACGATCTGTTCTTGTTGAGCGAGAATTGTATCCAACTTCCTATAACAAATTGAATATGTTATTGATCCATAAAACATTGTGGATGTTGTACATTGGATTGCTTACCGGATAACTGCTCTTGTTTGGCAACTAGATGTTCTTACAATTTAAAAATTGCTAATAAAATGCATAAGGTTTTAAATAACGCAATAACAATGCAAAACTTTCTACAACAAATTGTATTTGTTATTGGTCCATAAAAAATTGTAATACAACAACAAAGTTT
>JARJDW010013513.1:0-15433 GCA_030264715.1 Adinopsis sp. GC000173
CATGCATTGTATTTCGGTTCGTTCATCGTCGTCGTCACACACACAAACACCCACATGAAGGAAGGAACAACGCGCCGAACCTCTCGGAGGGTTGATATGTTATATATTTTATATATACCATGACAAAAAAATGAAATGAAATCGAAGCGATTGTTGCATCTTGCACTCAACAAACATTAAAGTCACATAAAAAAGCAGCTCAAATGTAAAAACATCAGTTTAAATTTTGGCAAAAAATATAAAACGCTTAAAAACCCAAAGTTAAATTTACGTAATTATTAATAAAATTTAGAACTGTGATGAGTTTTAAACAATTTTTGTTGATATCAAGAAAAACAAAAAAAGATTGAAGCCAGTTTCTTAACATTGTTGCATGTTGCACTAAATTCTTTTAAAATAAAAATGAAATCTAACTATTTAACAAATCAACAAAGCTTATTTCACTTAAAAATGTTTACATTGAAGCAGAAAATATCACCTTTAACGTTAAAAATTCCATGTTGATCATATTTTTGCACAAATTGTATCAAATTCAAACAATATTGCTTTGAATTTTTATCGATTTTTGTTGATTTTTGTTCTAATATTATATTTTTTTTCGACTTTAAAGGATTGAAATAAGCGTAGAAACAAAATCGAAGCGACTTTCTCAACAAAATGCATCTTTGTTCTCAAAAAAATGCAATAATAAAATCGCTGACAAAAAAATTAATGCATTTTTTAATAAAGCCAAGAATTTTTATCTCAAAATTTCAAACAATCCATTTTTTTAACAATATATTTTTAAAGCGATTTTCTTGAGATCGTTTTGTCGTTGTTGCGTTGTTGCATTTCATCTATAAATGTGTGTACACTTGCCACTTACAATTAATAAATTAACCATGATTAAGTGGTAGACGGGCAGCTGTCAATGGTGACGTCACATCCTGTCAATGATCCTCTTATTGACGCCCCGGCCATTTAAACGCATTATTGTATTCGAGTATTATCTACTTATCGCTCATTAACGCCGCTCTCTAGGTGCCACGTATCGTGCATACATATGCCATATATATAATCACACACACACACATATATACCTACACACGAATGCACAGCACATTCTTCGCGTAAAGTTTTGCGGTTGTACTTGGGGCAAATTCAATCTTATAAAGTAATGAACGCGTTTTGACCATACTGTCAATGGCAGGAAGTGCGACACAATAATAATTGCGGAATAATCTCTGTTTCCAAATTATTCAAAATTGAAAATTTAAGTAAATAATTAAAAAAAAAGAAATTATTATCCATTATAGTTTTGTCGTGTCGCAGGTTGCCTATAACAAAATTATATTCAATGCAATAAAGCAAGTTAAATATAATTAAACGTCAATTTAAGCGTTTATTGTACATTATATTCACATCTTAAATAATCGTTCAATAATTTATAGATATTTCTTAAATCCTGTAATTTTTCCTTTTAAAAAAATTGAAAAAAGTCCACTTTTCGTCAATTTAAACATTAAATTTAAAAAAAAAGTAAATTCTGTTACATTTATTAACAAATAATTACTATCTACTCAAATTTTAACGCGTTGCAGGTTGCTTATGGTAGGAAATACCAAAAACATACTCAATTTAAATAATCGTGCAAAATTTAAGCAGTTATTGTTTATTTTATGCAAATCTTTTATTATAATTGATCGACAATTCATAGTTAATTCGTTTTGTTTTGTGTGTGTTCAACTGTGAACTTTAAATTAAAAAACCGCATCTATTATACAGTTTATACCATTTCAGATTGAATTAATGTTGTGTGACAAGCGAAAGAATCCTGTTTTTTTCGAAATTGAACAAAATCGATACAATTTTTTCTGAGAAAAAAATAATATATACAAATAAAATGCTAGACATTTTTGGGCATTCCTCAATCATATTATTACGTGTTATTCAAAAGCAAAAGCAAAAAAAAAACATATGATGTCATTTTAGATTCGTTTAACGTCAGAGAGATGCCAGAGATCGAGTTAGAGCATAATAATACAATAAAAAAAAGGTGTTCCTTTCTCTCTGGGTAACATATATAGGATTTGGATCGAGGTGTTCGATTGGAGTGAGTGACAGTGGACTTGGATCAATACAGCATGAGCTTTTTTTTACAGGAATTTGTTAAGTTTAACATGTAGGAATCAAAAAATAAGACGAAGAACAAGAAGAGAAAAAAAATGAAAACCACCGATGTGATATCAATGCGTTTAATAAGACCAGCAGGTGGTCTTTTAGGAAGGCTAGATGCCTGTGGTCAGTACCTGTCTATCCGCATGTCAAATTCTACAATGTGTAGTAGTGTAACGTACAGGGCTGGGTCTTTGATGGCGGTTAGCCAGTAATTACATCTCCTCTGATACACTTAATTATAAATGGAGATCGGTGCTGCGTTTCGTTCTGAACGGTTTTTAATTGGTTGTCAACTTGTTATTATATTCGATTCCTTCCTCCGCCCGACGATATCCATCCACATCCACTGCTCCAGCTCTCCATCCATCGCACCATCACAATATTCTTTTTTCTTCTTCTTCATCATCATCTCCATGTTTCGTTTTTATTTATAATAATATCAAAAGCGAAAAAAGACGCACACACCAAGACGAAGGAGGAGGAGGATAGATAGACGAAACGAAACGAAACGAAATGAAAAAAAATATAAAAACGACGAACGTTCCGTTGTTGTTGTATTTTGATTCCAACATAACCTTTTCATATCATGTATATGTTATATATATCAAAGGCAACCTATCAACTTGTCTTGTGCCAACTCAATCACATTTTACAACAAACAACAGCAACAACGAGGAATCGTATATTAAGCAGATGAAATACAACGAAACGATGAATTTTTTTCTTTTCCCTCTCCTCCTCCTCCTCCTCCTCCTCCTCCATCATCTTCGTCTTCTACTTGTGCATCTTTTTCCCCGTTTAATATATATCTATATATGCGATATGAAACATATTTTCTTATTTACATCTCGCTTGCGCCTCTCGTCTTCGTTCGTCCTGTCTGTCAGTTTTATAAATCAGAAATTAAAGCGCGACTATATTTAATGTTGCTGTTGTATTATTTTTTTCCATCCTCCTCTCTTCTGCCGCTGCTACACACAACATCGACTTGCTTTACTTGCTCGCTCGCTTGCTTGCCATCGCTCCGAAATCAAGCCATGTCAAATTTTCCACGAAATAAATTAGGTTTATGATTAATAACGAAATCGGTTCGGCAAAAACATATAGGTATATAACGAAACGCACGATGATGTTTTATTCATTTCTAATCGAATTAATTACGTGAAATTAGTAACGTATACATGGTGCGCGCTGTATCGTTGTGATCGATATGCCTACGAATAATAAAAATCGCCTCAAATCATATCTACATGTTAAATGTCAAAAATAAATATTTTTATTACTTTTAATTTAAATTGGCATTTCATTAATTATTAATCAACTATTAAATTCTTAATAATTTGGAAAAGATTAAAAAATGTAGTGAGAAATGCAGAAAAACTCTAACATTTAATAGGATTTAATCCAAGAAATTGTAATTTGAATATGAATTTTCAATTTCTTTAAATATTTTCCGAAGTTTTTCTATTAAAACCAGATTTTTTACAACTTTTTTCAAAAAAATGTATATGAATTTGTCATAATGTTATAAAATTTTATCAAAATAGGGAAAATTCAAAATTTAGTGCAACTCTTACAAGTATTGTAATTTATATTGTGATGTCTTCAATTTTTAGGTAAATTTCTGAAGACAAAGTTAGCATTTAATCCAAAAAATAGTAATTGGAAGATGAATGATCATTTTTTTAAATATTCTCCGAATTTATTCTACTAAAACTAGAAAAGTGTATATGAATTTGTTATAACGTTACAGAATTTTATCTAAAAAGTAGGGAAAACTTAAAATTTAGGGCAAATACTGTAATTATAATTGTGATGTCTTCAATTTTGAGGTAAATTCTTTCAAATTTTCTTATAAAATATGAAAAAGTTGTAATATTTTATACAGAAAATTGTAAAGCCTTAATGTGGAACGAAATTTAATGCATCTTTAGAGAAAAATATCACTTCTATTGAAATTTTTATCAATTTTTAAGATAATTCTTATAATATTGCTTAAAATTTCTTAAAATATAGAAGGTCAAAGCTTTTTTCGCAAAGAATATGTATAAATTTGTAAAAATTTAAAAAAAAGTAGTGAAAACTTATTTTGAAGCAAAAATTTAAGAAAATTTCTTGGATAAATTGTAATTTGCATCGCGACTCATTAATTTTTTAAATAATTTCTATGAATTTTTTTTAAAAATATCATAAAATTATAATGTTTTATTAAAAAGGATGTAAAAATTTGCTTTGGAACTTTTAGAAAAATTATAACTTTTATTCTAGTTTTATGAGAATTTGAGATATTTCATGTATTTTTTTTATTAAAATTGTACCTATAGAATTTAATTCTTTCAGCCCCTTTTTATAAAATGCAGATGGATTTATCCAAAAGCTGTAAAGATTTATATAAAAAGTTAGCAATTTTGAGTCTTTTAAATTTTCTTAAAATCGTTGACAAATTTCATTAAAATAATGGTTTTATATAATTTTATAACATAAATTTGGCAAAACTTGCAACTTTAATTATTCTGTAAGCTTTTTTCTTTCAAAATTCTTAAATCTTTTAATTAAAACCTTGTTTGTCATTTCCTAGTTATAAAATTGCAAAGTTTATTGGCTTTTAAGATAGAGCAATTAATAAAAATTTACAATTTTTCCTTTAAAACGTTACTTTTAGTAAAAATGTGTAATTTCTTCTTAAAAAAACGTAAAAAATCACTCTATTTTTCAATTATTTTGTAACTTCTTTGATGTGCCATCATCAAATTAGAAGCGCTCGCAGGCAAATTGCCAAAATTCGACACTGCGATGAAATATCGACGCGTAGTAGTCGTAGTGAAATTGCTTCTTTCCAAACAATCGTCTTTGCCGGCAATTTAGCCGGCAGCAGGGACTCCGACATGTCGTAAAAGACGTTCGATGTGAATAATGCAATGAAAAGCGTATTGAGCCACACACACACACGTCCACCACCGCTTCTGTCACTCAAATCGATCCGCATCCCAATCTAGCAAAGAAAAAAAACTGAAAGAAAATCTAAAAAAAACACACATAGCATTTATACGAATCTCGATTTTTTTGTGTCGACGCGCCCAACAAATCCCGTATTGATGTGTCGTCGCAGCAGTAGCATGCCGAAACGACCGACCGATTTTTTCTCTGGCTTGAACCCTCGTCTATTGTCTCTCACATGCAAAGTGCTCCAGAATAAAGCCACACGATGGCGAAGAAGAAAAAAAGGATAAACGAGAAAATAATAATAATCATCATCATAATAAAAAAAAACACCTGCAAACCCATCGATAGAGGATAATATGGACGAGCGTATGTGAGTAGCTGCTGCCTGCGCGATTCCGATCTGCTCTCGCTGCTCAGATACCGATCGCGACGACCGAAATGAATAATATAATATTGAAATGCTTCTTTTCATTTCATTTTTTATTTTATTCTATATACCTACTACTTGTTGTTGTTGTTGTTTGTTCGTTCTGTCGTTTTTAGTTCGGTCGCTCGCTCGCTCGTATGGTATTGTTCGATTTGAATGCGAGATTAACGTATATTGAGATGATTTTTTTATGTAAATCCAATCATTTTTCGAGATTATGAATTGCATTCCACGGCATTTAAATTACCTTCGTTTTTTTATTGTAAGTATTTATGTGTGTGTGTTGGCTGTTGAAAGGAGGGCTGCGCTACTGCTGATGGACAATCTGAGGGCGCATCGATGTCGATTAAGATATTAAAATTGACGTTTCTATCATCAGCAAAGCAAACAATTAGAAAGGAAATGTGTTAGGGTTAGTAGGTGTATGGATACCTCTATCAGAAAGATGACATAAATAAGAATTTTAATATAAAAATGGTAATTTTGCAGAGTTTAACATATTAAAAGGTCAAAATTGGGTTTTAGTGAAGATTGGATTGAGCGATTTCTTATAAATACAATATTTTTTTATTGGTCTGTCTTAGTTATCCTTTCAAACATTAATGGATAGCAATGTTGAAATGTTTGTGTGGATTGAGTTGCCTATACACCAACAAAATAATCAAAGAGATAATAATTTATTAGTAAATTGAAATATGTTTTACTGGGCAACATTTTTTGTTTAGAAGAATTAAAAAAAGTAAGTCACGAGTTACAAGTTTCTTTAAAATATTAATATATAGCGGAGTAAAAATCTTAGTGTGTATTGAGTTGCCTATACAACAACAAAATAATCATGTAAAAACTGTCCTAATTAAGTTGATAATAAATCTATTAATAATTGCAATGCATTTTAGTGAGATTTAGATTATCTAACTTACTAACACACGTTTCTTAAAAACATTAATGTAAAGCGACGTAAAAATCCTAATGTGTAATGAGTTGCCTACGCTGCAAAAAAAACCTACATTTACATTTTGAACGGATTCCGATATAAATTATGATTAATAAAAAGTAAACGTTTCGATTTTGATAGCGCGCGATTAAATATACGCTTGAATGGTTTCGCACAAGTTGGTAATAATGTGCGAAAGCCACTTGATAAATTAATTTCCATAGTTAATCGCTAACCGTGGCAATTTGATCGTAATTTACTGGAAATTGATTGAAATTAATCGTCGAATAATGTCATTTACTGGCGGCGGAAGCGCGCGCGCGCGATCGCGGCGTAATCGCATAAAACTGAAACTAATCGAAAACACACGTTTGTATAGTAAATACGTATTTACCTATAATAATAATAGATGAAAAAGCAGCGCACAGATAGATAGATAGATAGATAAATAGATAGATGTTTTACTCTGACTCTCTCGCTGTGCGAATGTATATGTATGAAAACATCTGTTTCGCCTAAACCCAAACATTTTGATGTGCGTTAATTGTTGATGATTTTGAAAGCATTTGCGTTAATGATAGATGATAGAATTGCTAAAATTGGCACGTTGAGATCCCTGCTTTAAGGCGGAAAGACGATGGGGGAGCGGGTAATCAAAACCAAACAATACCTTTGTACACGCGCGCACCGTTTGTATGTTTGTCTAAGGAGCTAAGATCGTTTAAAGGGTTGTTTCCATTCCTCGCAGCATTTGCATATGTTAAGGTGCGTTCGTTCTGTTCGTCGATCGGCAGGCGCGTATTTAGCCCCCAATCAGAAATTAAAAAATTGCCACGTTTAATTTTGGTCAAAATCACTTAAATTACAATTCTATTCTATATAAAATCATAGATTTTTAATGTTTTATTACATCAGCCAATCACGATTGAAATTTTTATTCTTTTTTTATTATCAATCATTTCCAAAAAAGCAGCGCCACAATTCACAAATATATAAAACCATTGATTTTAAATTTTTTATCGCATCAGTCGCAGCTTTTTTCTTCTCCTCGGTGATTGTTTATGCATAAAGCATAAAGCAAAGTCGGGGAGGACGCAGATATAGGCAATACGCGCGCGGCATCGTGCATCGGATGGATGATGATGGTGTCGTTACGGGACTGTTGTACGTTATATATATATGCCGCAAATGTGAAAAGCACTCAACTAATATTAGGCATTCCGTTTTAGGAATATATTGACGCGCCGCGCTGGATGATACGTGTATGTATGTGTGTGTGTGTGTGATGATAGTATGCGAGCCGATTGTCTTGGCATTTGTTATCGTTACATTTCGCATAATGCGTCGCCACCGCCGCCGCCCCCCAAATCCAACACACCGCATGCATAACGTTTCTTCACACACACCGCTCGCACAACAAAAAGAATATCAAATTTTGCTTGTTGTATATCTTCTATATTTCACGTAATAATTAGATGTAAGTACTTATAAAAGCGTTGGATGATGGAAGAAGTCTTCGACTTGAGAGGCGCGAGCTCCATCAGTATTTAAATAAATTTATTGTGTGCACATTTTTCGTGTTGCTTTCAATTACAAATCACTGAAAATTTGTCAAAAATTTGAAAACTAGTGAGTTCTCGTAAATTTTATTGAATTTGCATTGACTAAATCTCTGAAAACTGAAAATTTCCATCTAAGTTCCTCAAATTTTGAAGTATTGTTAAATTTTTAGTAAAATTATTATTAGTTCTAGCAGATACAAAGTGTACTCGACACTTTTTATAGAAAAAATACCATATTTTTTGAAAATTGGTTCTGAAATGCATAAAATGTGAGCAATCCTGTAAGAAAATTTAATAAGTAGAAAAGTATGATATAGATTTTTAAATAAATCTGAAGTTGTTTAGAAATTGAAGCAAAAATTACTAATTAACATATTCCAACCTATTTTTCTATAAATTTATATAAAAATTGATCAGTTTTCTTAATTTTTTGTTTGCTTTCAATAGATTTTAAGAAAAAATGCACTCTTTTTACTCTTTTGAGTAAATCAGAAACCATTTTTCTTTACTTAGATGCTGAAAACGTTTGTTTCTATCAAAAATTTGCCAAAAAACTAAGAAATTTTTATAATATTTAATAAATTTCTTTGATTTTTAACTAGTCCTGCTTATTATTTTTCTCTGAAACCATTATTTTTACTTAGATACCTTAAAAAATCCATTTCATGTTAAAAAATGAGTGAAAATTGAGATTTTATAGAAATTTAAACAAATTTATGTCACAATTAAATGGAATCTTTATCAAAACCAGTCTTATTAATTGTATTTCATTTAAATATTAGATAAATTTTGAAAAAAAACCAAACATGTTGAAATTTACTGAAACTGAATAATTTTTATGATTTTTTATACATTTTTTTAAACTAGTCTTGTTTATTGTTTTTCATTTCTCAGAAATAAAAATAATGCGCACACGTTTTGAAAGTTTTGTGTATGTATACCTATAAAGAAGGAAAGTTTTCATTAAAAAATATTGGAGCAATTTAACTACAAAAAATGTCAGCGCAACTATATCATTTTTTTGAGGAATTTCAACTTTCTAAAAAAAATATGTTTTATATGGTTTTTATTCGATTTGTGACAGAAATAATAATGTGATAAAATGTTGAAAAAAAATCGAGGCGGTGAGTGAGTGAAAATGTGGTGGTTGGTAGTTTTGTGTGCGTTAATTTAGTAGAAAATTGCGGTGGCGAAGTTGATTTAATAATAAAATTTAAAGCGCTTGAAGGAAAATGGTGTGGTGTGGTGTGGTGGTGGTTTTGCACCATTATAATGATAATAATAATACTACATACTGACTGGGGGGTGCTACGGTTAAAATGTGCGAATGGGTGCGCGCGTGTGAGTAGTTAAAAGTGGAAGGCAGGCGGCAGTAAATTGAAATATTTTGACCGTCATAAACATTGCCGGGATGGATGCCGGGGAATGCAGAAATCGACATGTCGCGTCGTCGTCGTCGTCGTCGTCATAATATAATAGAAACTTCGGCGCGCTGATGATCATCATCGTCGAGTCGACGTCGACGTCGCGTACGGCGGCCGCATATGAAAAAGAATGGTTATAAATATTTTATACGTTTTAATAGTACGGTCTAAATCGACCATTTATATTCTAATATACACATCGAAATCGCGCCCCCCCTTCAACTTGATTGCATCCGCCATCATAGTTTATTATATATATATATATCGCGCGCACATATACACGTCGCGGCGACGATGCCCAATTCTTACGTTCAACGAAAAAATACTTGGAATGGAATTTAAACGAATAGAAATTGTAATAGAAACACATTGCCAAGCGCGCGCGCGACTACATTTTTTTTTCGTCTTTTCTCGTCTCACTTTTTTTTCAAATATATAAAACGAGGCGCGCAGAGAGTAGAAGAGTAGAGGAGAGAAAAAAATTGAATATATAAAAACAAATGATATGTATGTGTAATTTCCAGGACTTCAATCTATCTGTCAGAAATGTCACGACACTAATAAATATGTATTACACGTTTTATATTTAATAATACGTTTTTGTGCGTTTCAATATGCACGACGTCAGTCAAAAAGTGATATTGATGCCCGCGCGCGCTCTCCAACTGAAACAACAACGGGCCCGAACAACAGCAACAACGTGTAGTATACATACAATACGTTAAAATATTGGAATCAATTGTCGGTTGTTAAGAGATCAATCATTGTGGTGGTGGTGGGATGATGAGCGACAATCATGAATGATTTTTTTCAGCAAATATCTCGTTTGTTGCGACAACAATTTTCTAAATTAACTTTTAGAGTTGACTAAAATTTTTTTCCGATTTTTCTTTAATTTTTGGTGATTTTTGATCAAATTTTTATCAACTTTCATTCTTATTGATTGAAAATCCAGAAAAACTTAGTTTTTTTATGGAAAATGTCGAAAATTAAAGAAAATCGTCAATAATTTAAACACAAAAAAATCTATCAAAAATAATATTAACTTTGCACACTGACGCAACTCTTTTGGTTTTCTTTGCTAAATATTTGTAATTAATAAGCTAAAAATAAATATTTTTAAACAATAATATTCTTACTTTTTCGCTCTCCAACAGAAACAACAACGGACCCGAACAACAGCAACAACCATCAAACGCTGTGATGATGAGCGACAATCATGAATGAATTTTTTCAGCAAATATTTGTTTGTTGCGGCAACGAAGGGGTGCGACAACATTTTTTTAAATTAATTTTTAAAGATTTTCTTTCAATTTTTCTTGAATTTTTGTGATTTTTTATCAAATTTTTATCGACTTTCATTATTATTAATTGAAAATCAAGAAAAACTCAGTTTTTTGATGAAATACTTTGATGGAAAATGCCGAAAATGAAAGAAAATCGTCAAAAATCAATCAAAAATTGAATAACGCAACTGTTTTGGTTTTCTTTCCTAAATATTTGTAATTAATAAGCTAAAAATAAACATTTCTAAACAATAATACATCTTTACAGACAATTATGGCCGGGGCGATTATTACGTGAAAGATAATAAATGTGATTGCTTAGCGAATTTCGAAAACCACCACCGAAAAGCGCTTACACTTAGCCATAAGACAAACATATGTGTGAGAGAAAAAAAACGCTTGTGAAAAAAGCGCCCCCGCAGTATGTGTGTGAGTGTGTATTATTAAATTATCACCACGCCATCAGGTGTGTGTACCGTTGTGATTTTGCTTAAAGTTGGATTTTAATGTGCGAAAGCGCTCCACGGCTACGACGAAGGCGACGACGATGCACACAGCTCGCTCGCTCGCCCAAAGAAAAGGGTAAATATAAAGACAACGCGGAATAAATCCTTTAGTCTAGTGTTTGTCTAAGACGAAGCTTAAGAGCACTAATTATCAAAGTTGGAAACTGTATTAAGATTATGCCAAGGTGAGGGTATTAAATATTGTCAATTTAGCAATTTAGTTACTCTCGGTGTGTGTGTGTGTGTGTGTGTGTGTGTATGAGTGTGTATATGAGTGTGTGTGTGTGCGAGGAGAGAAACGAGCGCGTGATTTTCTCTGTTATTATAGATAATGGGTTGACTTTGCTTTAATCAGTTTGTTTTGCGTTTGCACGTGCACATCTTTAACTTCGCTGACGAAACGAAAAATCGCTGCGTATATATCTATTATATATGCATTTTTTCAGTTATTGTATTATTATTATTATTATTATTCTGAAATCGATGGCTATATGTATAATAACAGGCTGGATGATGTGGAGTGACAGAACGGCCAAACCCACACACACACATATCAAAAAATCGATTTTTTTTTTATTTATAGGATGATATCTACTCTATACAGTATACACTAATACACGCGCGCTCGCCCTGATACTTGGCTTGACGTATGTTTTTTTTTCCTTTTGGTTTCGTTTCTCGAACGAACGAAAAACGTGCGCGCACCGCTTGGCGTTTTATTATATGGAAAGCGGTGATCGGACATGGGGTGGACAAGTATTATAATACTTGTTGCGCCGTTTTCGGGAGTATACCCAGCGGGGGTTGGAATTCATGATTTAGGTAAACTGTTTTACCTACTAGGCGAACTTGTGACAGGTCACAACCTCCCCCTATTCCATCATCATTGATCTTTTAACACTCGACAAATCGGATACCATTTAACAATACATTTTGTTTTAGTAAGTCAAAATAAAATTTAAATATCTTGATTTTTTTAATAAAAAACAAATAATTTGAATAAATTAGAACACAAAACAAGAAATTTTTAGTTTTTATCTATGTTTTAATGGATTTTTTAATACATTGATCTCGATTTAATACTTTTTTAATCAATTTTAGTATTACTCAATAAAAACAATTTTAATTAAGTCAAATTTAAATAAGTTGCTCATATGTTCTTTAAAAATGAAGAGCTCTTTTAAAATTTCATCGCAAAACTCAAGTTTTTTTATATGAAACGTCGCAACTTTATTAATTATCTGACACTTTAGCTTTTCACCGAATTTTATTGTTAAATTATTTAAATTTATTGTATTCTTCAAATTGCTGTAAGAAAATTAGCAATATATATGAATATTTTCCAGTTTTTTAGCTTAAAGATACATTTTAACAATGTTTTAAGCATTTCTAGTATGAATTGTAAGCGATTTTAGAAATTTTAACGATTATGGAATTGAAAAATGTTTATTTTCTGTTAAAATATAGTAAAAATTACTAAGAATTAAAAAAATGTTTTTTTTTTATAGAAATGATCAATTTGCCATTGAAAACATGTAAATTATCACTTAAAGATGATTTAATTTTTTTAACATTTTTTTCTGAATTCTTTATTCAAAATCTTTAATAATTCAGTCATAGAAAAAATGTTTTAAACTGCCATGTTTTCATTAAACACAATCAAGATATTTAAACAATAATTAAAGCAAAACTTGTCATTTTGCTCTGATTTGATCAAATTTGCCACATTTATTAGCAAAATTATTAAAAATTATTTGATTTGGGGGCAGATGTGCGCGCATTATTTTTTTTTTTAATTAAGGGGGGCGTCCTGAACGCTAGTTTGACCGGTTTAACCTTCAAATCAATGTTCGGCGGATTGCCTACTATAGGCTACCGTAGACTCAAGTTAATCAAATATAGCAACTCATACGTNTTTTTTTTTAATTAAATGATAAAGCGCGGCGCGCGAGATGCAAACTCGCGATATGAGAGAATTCGTCCACGACGACGACACACAACACAACACAACAATATAATATCTACATGAACAAACAAAAAAAAATGCAAACGACAAGAACCGACAAGCAGAACAACGACAACAAAACAAAGGCAGGCAAGCAGCTAGCTGGGCTATGTTATATAGCAAAGTGTATAGAGAAGAGCCTCATCCAACTCAACTCACTCGTACATATTTTTATCATTTTATGAAATATAAGCTTTAAAAATAATTAACTATAGAGTCACGTACGTTTATCTGCGATTGTAATAAAAATATTTAATAATTTGCTTAATAGTTGGTTTTATATAAGCAACATCCATATTAAGTATGCGACTAAAATAGATATACCTACTACACGAAACGATTTTTTTCCTCAGCGGTCGTTTTCCTTCTCATCGTCGTCCCCCTTACGCTTTCTTTCGCCCGCAAATTGCGTATTTAAAATGCGTTTTAATCGTTTTCTATCAGCCATCCATAAAACATGAAGCGCAGCGTTGTTTGATTCCATAAACACACGTGCATTGTATATAAGCAACCAACAAACAAACAAACAGTAGTATTGTAGTATGTATAACTTCTTCTTCTTGATGATGGTGGGTGCGTATTTTTTCTCTAATTGATAATAAGCGTCCCACTTAATGACATGGTGGTGTATGCAGCAGTAGTAACAACATTTGTTTCGCCGACAACAACCACCTCCGCCCCCATATATTTTAATATTTTGTTTTTTTTTATTCTAGGTTGGTTTCGGCTACATACGTATAAGTATAGTATGATCCTAGGCGCGCACCATCAGCATCAAGTTTTCGAAGTTGGAAGTCGCAGCAGCAGCAGCGAGCGAGCGTAGGGATTTTATTCTATAAAGTCCGGTCAGTAGGGGGTCACCGCCCAAGTTGAAATACGGTAGCAGTAACAATGGGTGCGATTAGTCCGTGCCACCAGTAAGTAATGTAATATTGTCGCGTACTTGGACAAGCACATTTGTCTGTTATCTTCTCCTCTTTTGTTAATATTTATTCCCATTCCGCCGAGCCATTCATACACAATGTGCTGCGCGAGCGAGCCAGCCAGCTAACCAGCGCGCGCGCGCTCTCCTATACTATAAATGTATGTGTATCGGGTTTTATATTCTCTTAAAATGCATTAGCATTCAATCAACTTGTTTAATTCACGTCATAAACGCCCTCGATCCCGATTTGTTACACATTTTTTTTCCAACGAGCCGAGACGAGAGGCGAGGCGATGTTTTCGGCATGTGTGCGTGGATGTCGCCTACGATTGATGCAATTTTTATTGATCTCATCTCAAATTCAACAACAAAAATAGAATATTCTGACATTAGCTTCTCGCTTGTTTGGAGGAAACTCACAATAAACAAATTTCTAAATTTGTGGCAATTTTATCAATCGGCACGTGAAATTTTTAACCAAGTTTTTTATTTTTCTAGTCATAATTAGAATTCTTAATAAATAAATATAAGAATCATTTCATAAAATCATCTAGAATTTAATATTTTAGTTAAAATTGAGTGATGTTATTGAAAAAAATTGAAGTTTTCAGAGATTTTGCAAGATTTTATTAAGAATTTGTAATAGATTTTTATTCAAAATTGATTAATAAGACTAATTGAAGCAAAAAGTAACTAAATTCTCACTAAAAACAGGTAGATTTTCAAACAAATCCATTAAGTTATTAGTAAAAAGCTTTTAAAACGCAAATTGTTAAACTTTTCGATCAGCTTGTGTTAAAAACTTTGCCATTTATAGTTAATTTAAAGAAAATGCAAGTAGAATTTAATATTTTGATCAAAACTGTAAACTAATCAACAAAAATTTAACCATTTTTCGAAATATTACTTAAAAAATGTCAAAAAATCTGTTAAAAAGTTAATTACTGGGATTGCCACAACAAAAATGTTAAAAACTTAATTATTTTTAATTACCAGCTTGTAAAGTTTAGAATGTTTAACACATTTCTTTAGTTATAATATATGAATAATGATTTTAGTATTTGGTATAGCTTAATTTTGGTAAAAATTATATGACAACATGACATCCACTTCCAACCATTGAGAAATCATTTCGAATGCCACGCCGGTCGCCTTAAACGATACATACATATTTCGACGGCGTTTTTATATATATTTAAAGTCACCCTCTTACGAAACATCACGGTCAATTTTATTGATGCAAAAAATGGGCCTGCACCACCCC